>KZ071821.1:17166-38674 GCA_002091845.1 Anopheles cracens | reverse complement strand
AAACGTCCTCCCATTTGAATCCACTTTTAGATCACTGCGCAGCATTGCCGTCGATCAAACGGAGGATGCTAACAATGTCTGAGGAAGAATGAACAATCGACGGAATGAAATATGAGACGACCTGCAAGAAGGCATTAGTATAGGACGATAGGAAGCCTTCGATACGCACCCAATGAGAGCAAACGTGCGCTAGTTTGGTTTCTTTTCTTAGCTTACGTACAATAAACAGTACACAACACCGTTTGTGTGGAAGGTTCTAGCATTGCTGTCGAGAGCGACGCATATTTATTTGACAGACCTACCACTGAGCAAAACATTTATATCAAATACTTTTGAACAATGCTTGACGATAAGTAGGATAGGCTGCCACACCAACCAAACCATTGATAGCGCATAGCTGAAGCAGCGAGGTTCACATAGGCCAGCAGACACTAGAATTAGGCACCCAGTGAACACAGCTAAACCAAAACAAAAGCTCATACCACTTAAGTACTGTGATTGAAGCAGCACAGAACCTACACGCACACCCGTTGGCTCGATTGCGATATCGAAGCGGGCTGATTTGGAGTGCTTCGTCATCAGGACCCAAGGAATCTGCTAGAGTGTAAACGTAATGAATCAATCCCAAGCTCCATTGGAGCTTCCGGGACGGAAGGGAGGTATAGATATACACTTTTTCTTTGTAATCATTAGTACTTTACTACCATCTACTGGAGGGATACCGATATACAGGATTGTGGACGACACACGCCCCGACACGTCCGGGTGTCTCCGGTGTGTGATAGATAGTGCGACAGAAAAGGGGGAACAAATGTCGAGAGATGCGCTGATGCTGCTTGCTGTTCTATTTATTTGATTTAATAAAACAACTAAAAAAACTCTAACATTATCTTTCTCCAGCAAACGCGGTCGTAGGCGTAAGGTTAGGCGCGCCCAGTACACGCTGGAGCTAAACATGTACTTTAGGCACACCGTACGGCTCTAACAGGCTAGTTTTTTTTACGAAGAAAACTTAATAAATAAGCAAATCATAACTTGAATTGGACACCGCTTGGATGTTCGCCGGGCGGTAACTGCCCAGGGTCGCAGCGCAGTCATTCTCGATCGATCTCGGGCGAAAGAAATCACGACCGCGGCGAACGTGTTGCCAGGCGGGTGAACGGATTCACGGGTTTCGGAAAAAGGCGTGACAATTCTTGTATGTTTGTTTTTACCAACTGCACCTGGTCACGACAGCAACAAGAGAAAATAAACAAACCGACCAGCCCAGTTGCAAAGTTTTCGGAAAAGCTCATCCGCGGATCAGATGGGTCAGTTACGGTCGAGCGGTCGCGGCTCTTAGAGTGGTTTTGTTTTGGGGTGGCTTTTTTGTTGGTTCGTCAAAGGAACGTATAGCGTCATCCATTGACCATGGTGGTCGGTGTGGGAAGTGTCTGGGTTGCGATGTGTTTGGTTGGTTATGCGAGATTTGCTACCTGTACATCGGATGTGGCAACGCAGTGCAACGATACGGGAGTCTGTGAAGCGGTAAAGAGTAGCTCAATTGACTTCAAATGATCCGTAAGATGGTCTTTCCTATCATCTGACTTACTTGTTTCATTTTTTGTTGCGCAAACTGCTCCCCTGAATAGAAAATCTGCTCAAAGCTAGAGTACTACGATAAGCTGAAACAGAAGTGTCGTGATTTTCCCGGTGGAGGATTCCTGATCATTATGGATCACGTAAGTAATCGACCAAATCGGCTTTGTAAGTCTTGTCGACAAATGATCAGCTTCATTCCGTTCCCAAGTCTACGAAATGCGCTCACGGAGACAGTGGCTTGCACACGTTCAGCAGACGGGACTTTTACTACGTCTGCCATCCGGACGGGGTGATGATTGGTCTATGTCCGGACAATACGGTAAGGTCACGCCAATATCTTCCAGCAAGTGTAAAAACGATTTCAAGCCACCGGTTCTGCAGGTTTTCAGTGATACAGAAAAACGTTGCATTATGCAAACGCTGAACCGACCAAATACTATTAAGATGCACGATGAGTCGAAAAACTGTAACATAGTTGTGCCCGATTGCAGTGGAGTAGGTACGAGAATATCCATCTCAAAAAGCACCGATGGATATTAAATAGAGTACATTATGCTGTGTTTGCAGGTCTCTTTCCGATCCCGTCGAACTGTTCGTTCTACTTCAAATGTCAGGAGCATAACTATAACTTCCACCAGTACGTCTATCAGTGCCCGCAGGGAACGTTCTTCCATCCGGACCTGCAAAAGTGCTCTTCGTCGAACAAGTGTTACGAGGCTCAAGTATGCATCATCCTTGAGCATGTGTGTGTGGGAAAAGTGTACTAATTTGACGTTGTTCGATAAATTTCAAAACACTCTTCGTAGGAGGACATTTTGCACAACTTTAGCAAGGATTACTTCCCCGAGTGTCACATTTTCGGTCAGTTCCGAACGGCAAAGGACTGTTCGCTCTACTATCGCTGTGTGCCCAACATGGATGGCTCGTTCTATCAGATTCGCTATGAGTAAGTGAAAAAAAATTGTATCTCCGCTTTGCTCTATGACACGCATTATCACATCTTTAGGTGTCCGTACAAGATGTACTACAACATCGAGAAGGAGTGTTGCGTTCGAGAGCAATTTCAGTGCTGCGACTACATTCCACACGAGAGAATTATAGAGAACTACAAACAGCAGCACAGCCTCGATTCTACTACACTCGATCCTCAACCTACGACCGTGATAAGTGCGATAAATACGAAGATTACATCCAGCATGCCGACGTATTACGATACGACCCAACCACTGTATGTGGGTGATGCGCAATCACATGTTCGAGAGACAAGTTCAAGTTACCCGACTGCTAACACTATGCCATATTATGGTGATGATGATATGCCTCTTAGTCCAGATATTCCTGAAAATGAATCATCTGAAGATGATTATTCCGAAGTTGTAGAGTCTACTGGAGATTATTTCTATTCAACACCACCATACGACACAGAAAAGCAGTCTCAAGCTCCCCAGTTTGACAATGAGGTGTATGAGACCAGCTCAGATGGAAATTATAAATCTAGTATCATACACCCTACCAAAAATTATGAAACGACTTTGATCTACGAATCTTCCTCTGAGAACGCGAAGCGCAAACCACATCCAGGCTATGACGAAATGGAATGGGACGAAAACGCGTGGGACATTTATGGACGAAAACGTACCACCACAGCAAGTGCACCAACTACCTCATACGTTGAGCAGTATACCAATGAGCCAATCGACGAAACGACCACGGAGCTTTCTGACCACTACCAGCGCGATTATGGAAGCGATTCGCAGTATAACAATCCAAAAGCTGACACGTACGAAGGTTCCAATTGTGAAATGCTTGCATGCACTGCTGATAGGGATCAGTATTATGAAACATCCTCCTCCGTTGCTTATTCTCCCGATAAGCTGGATCCTACAACTGAAAGCTACGATGATCAGACTAGCATTACGGAGCAAACTTACGCAGAAGAAACGTTTGAAGATTCCAACCAGTACAACACTAGCACCACAGTGGCAGCAGAAGAGGCCATTGAAATCAATTGTACCGCTGATGAGGATGGTGAAATCATGTGCAATGGACAAAAGATGAGTGTAGATGGGCGCCTAAAACTGCTAGGATATGTATTTGAGTTTAGAAAATGGAAGAATTTGCCTGATGTGCCAGCACACGTACCAAAACCTAGATTTAATTTCCAGTTTACACTGGATTACCCATGGAACTATGAGTTTAGGGCAGAAGCAACGCCAGAGGTTGAAATCGAATGTTCCTAGGATATGCCAACCTTCAGAACATGTACTTCGTATACCTGATGTTAAAAATGTGCTAAGAATTATTAAATAAAAACTAAAAATAACGGTTTTCCACATAAAAACCACGTGAATGCGTTTAAATTTGAAATATTTCAACCGATTCGTAGATTTTGGAAAACGGTGACCCTTCGCCTGGTAGATTGCTCGTGAGATGCAAAATATCAATAAATCAATAAATCAATACTATCAAATACATCTATATACATCCATACTCTACATACATCTGAAATATAAGCATCAGAATTAGTACAATTATTCGTTATATGCAATATCACGGTCAATCCACGCTCGACTGTACGCTCGCTTCGTTGTTGCAAGAAAACAAACTTACCGATAGTTATTCCAAGCAAATAAATCTGACATCTAGCAAATAAATGTAAACAAAACATTGTTTATCGGCGTGCTTTCTCCATTACCAAAACGAATAATCGCTATTCCAAAAATTGGCAAATAATCCCGAAATGGAGCAGAAACTTAAGTTGTAAGTACTTAAAATCATAATTTGAAAATCAGCAAAGTAACTAAAATTCGTTTCGCAGGTTGGTTTGCGGCGATGTCCGTGGGAAGCTGAAATCGTTTTTCGCGCGCATTGAAAACGTAAACAAAAAGAGCGGTCCGTTCGATTTGGTGCTGTGTGTCGGTGATTTCTTCGGTTCAAATCCCGAAATGGAGATACTGGAGGCATACAAACGAAATCATAAATCAGGTAATTATACAAATCATTGGAGACATCATGAAACTTTCAGCAAATGCACCTCTTTCTTTTCAGTTGCCGCACCGGTCTACATTTTGGGTCCAACAAGCAAAGAACTTGCACAGCACTATACTGACACGCAGGAAGGAGATATCTGTACAAACCTCAGCTACCTAGGTAAACGTGGCGTTTACACGACTTCCGGTGGGCTCAAAATTGCTTACCTCAGCGGGTACGCTGGCTCACAAGAATCCACCGAAACGAACGAGTGGACATACGGCAAAGCGGATGCTATCGCTGTTCGCGATTCATGTTTAGCGAGCAAAGCCAACATGGGCGATTTTAGAGGAATTGATATTCTCCTAACGTCTCAATGGCCATTTGGTATGCAGGAGAACGCGAAGGACTGTGCCAAGTTGGTTTCGTGGTTGGCAAACGCCGTGAAACCGAGATATCATTTTTGCGGTCACAATGATGAGTTCTATGAATCTCCTCCCTACCGGTAAGTGGACGATTCGATATCTTTTGGACATTTTTAAACGGTTCTTCATAATATAGAAACCTGCCGGATAAAACCACACAAATGGAACTGGCCACACGCTTTGTTGGACTGGCAAGCTTTGGTAATCCGGAAAAGAAGAAACATATATATGCATTGAGCATCACACCGGTAGAAAAGATGCGTGTGCTGGAGCTTATCCAAAAGACCACCGATGAGATTGCATCTCCGTATCAGGACCTGTCTCTGCTAACGGAAACGGATGGTGTAGCCAAAACCGAACAGAAAGACGATCAATACTTTTACGATATGAACACGTACGACGATAATCGTCGGAACAAGCGACGAAGCAACGATCCAAATCAAGGCCAAAAGCGACCCCGGCCAACATTCGATCAGGACAAGTGTTGGTTCTGTCTTTCGGCGGGCAGTATCGAGAAGCATCTGATCATATCAGTTGGAGATCACTTCTATCTGGCCCTGGCAAAAGGTCCCATTACCGAAACGCACATTCTAATCCTCTCGATTACACACATCCAGTGTGCGGCCTTGCTTTCCGAAGCGCAATGGGCCGAGCTGACGCGATTCAAGCAAGCCCTCGCTCAGTTCTATGCCGATCGTGAGCAGAAAGTGTTCTTCTACGAGCGTAACTTCAAGACGGGTCATTTGCAGATCAACGCCATCGGAATTGATGATAACGTGGCGTGGAAGATACAGCACGTGCTTGAGGACAAAGGCGAAGAGTACAGCGTGCAGCTGGAAAAAGTGCCGAAGTTAAGCGCCCCGGCCGATCTACCGGAACGTGGACCGTATTTCGTGGCGGAACTACCCGACGGAACGGTTATGCTGACGCGTCAGATGAAGGGCTTTCCATTGCACTTCGGGCGGGAAGTTATATGTGCGGACAACTTGCTAAACTGTGAGGAGAAGGCGGATTGGCGGCAGTGTAACTGCACGAAGGAAGAAGAGGATGAGATGGTGAAGAATTTCCGGGAGAATTTCAAACCGTACGATTTTACCGTCTGATAGGTGGCTATAGTCGAAGAGATATTTCGTTGGTTTAGTGAAATGTACAATTCATTGGATAATATAACTTTGAGTAATCCTTGTGAGAAGCGAGATATTCAATTTTTTCATTATAGGTTGAAATAACTTTAGCTAATGTTAATTAAAAGACAGGATTGCATTAAATTTCAAGAAACGGAAATTGAAAATAAAGTTAATTTTGGAAAAAAAGAAATCAGCACTGGTTTTCAGACATAACAATAAGTGACAAACGAAAGATACAACTGAATAGTTTTTAATTGACTATTTAAAAGGTACTTACGATTGTAGGTAAGTCTGCACAGATGAAAAATAATAATTATCAAAATTTTAGTCAAAAACATCAAAATTGTTAGGCAGCCGAGTAAACGTTCGTTTTGAAATAAAAAACGATATTTCGGCAATATCCAATTAATCGGTTTCGGTGTGATCCGCAGACCGGATAAACCGGATAATCAAAGAAAATTATACTTCAACAAATTTTTCGAAGTAGATATTCCAAGCATCGGTTTTTCGAACATGCTCGGCTGACTTCGTGAAGGTCGACCCCATTGACAAAATGTGCTCGATTTGAACAGCTGAACGATGATATTTTATTTTTTTTCGAATATCTGATATCAAAAATTGTTATTTGAACCAACTCGACAAGCCGAATAGTAGATGCCTCGTAGAGAACCTTACAGATCGTTGCGAGTTTAAGAGACCACACAGTGACAGTCACATGGGAAACTTTTCAGATTTTAAAGACCGCCGTTTGGAGTAGAAACCGGTTCGTATGCTCGGTCTGAAATAGAGATCATTTTACTTGTGTATCGTTAAAGTCTGAAAGTTATTCATCGCATTAATTTATTTGCAAAATCAATATAAAATAAAAAAAAGTGCTTCTTGCATTTTACCTTTTGGCATTTTGCAATTCCAAAAGGTGAATTATCCAAATTTTTAAGATTTTGCTTTCCGATTTGATTAAGTGTGCACGTGAATCGGAATGTATAAAGCTTGCTAAAAGCAAGCGTTTTCGAGCAGCTCGATTGTCAACGGGGAATTTATTTGGTGTTCTATTGTTTACAATTTTTTTTATTATTTTTCTACCTTCCGCGTGGAACGGATGCGTGTGTTGCGCGTTCCGAAAATATTTCTGCAAAATAAGTGAAAAATAAGTGTAAGAATCTGTATTTCACCTTTTTACACCTGCACCCGAGCTCCCCATCACTATTTCGTTCGCATTCGTTCGTGTGTTCGTGTGTGTGTGCGCGCGAGTGGAAAACTTCACGACGCGTGCGTGGTGTTTCCGTGGTGTCTGTCAGGTTTTTCAGCTTTTCCGTGCTGAAGCATCACGGTAGTTTTCATCGCCGATGCGGGCTGCTCACATTCGTGCTGTAGAAACGGTGTGCGTGCGTGTGTGAGGAAAAAAAGTTTCACCAGGTGTGAGGCCACACCGTGCGGTGTGTACAATATTGCCAACGACGGGGTGTGCGAAGTGAGGGAGGAGGGATTGCAGCAAAGGGGTTGTGTGAAGTGGGTGTGGGGGAGATAGAGCTGTGAAAAAAGGAGTACCGAATGCCAAGCAAGAAGGGCGCACGGGTGTGTGTGTGTGTGCCAAAACGAAAGAGCGCTAGTGGTTTTGCCTTGCAAAGAAACGAGCTAGAAAAAGAATGTGTGCAGCTTCCGCTCGTAAGAAGCATGGAATAACAGCAGTGTGTCCGAAAGTGAATTGGCCGGATGTTCGAGGTGTAATAAGGATCCCGAGGATTTAGTGAAATAATCGCGAGCAGTACACTATCGAACCACCTCTTCCAACGCTTACTTGTCCTTTTGTGTCGGTCGGGGTGTGTAACGAGTGCTAGCGTGAATAGGTTTGTGTGCGGGCGTGAGTAGTGCGCGTGTGACGACACACACAATGGTGCCGGCGAAGAAAGGATTCATCCTGTCGCTGCTGGTGCTGGTTGCCAGCAGCAGCTTCCACGGTCATCATCAGGTGAACGGCGAGAAGTACGAGGACGAGGACGACTACTACGACTCGAGAGGTAAGCGTTGGTCTTCGTGGCATTCCTTTAACTGCTATGGTTACTAGGATCAGAAGGAGAATGGCAAAAAGTTCCCTCAATCCGAAGTAAAACCACTGTGCCTAAGGCAAGCATTTGATCTTTCGGTTAGAATATTTGTAAATTTGGAGTAATGTTTGTTTATGGATTATTACGGAGCCGAACCCTTGCCCTGTGTAGCTTGTCTTATCTTCGACCGGAGGATTCTTCGAACTTGCCTGGATAAGTTTCTGCGTAGTGGAGACCGGACGCAACCTCTAACTCAAGTGAAGAAATTGATGTCTTGCTTTTGGTTGATTGATTGACCAGCATCGCAGGGCAATATTCTACGAGTTTTTTTTTCTCACAAATTTTTGATAGCTCGAACTAGTCGATCTTATGTATTTTAATCACGTACTATATCTAAATTATGAAGAACGTCATTGGAAAGGTTGTTTTTAAAAAGCTAAGGCTAGTTAAATAGTAAACGATATTAATAGTAACGATAATAGTAACGATATTGGATATGCTTCCGAACTACAATTAAAGCTCCCTAAGATAGAAACCGAGGGTAATGCTATCTTTGAGGGACTTCCTACTCAGGGATTTTTGCACACAGGATGGTGTGTGCATATGCATTACCATCAGGTCATTACGCCAAAGAAGAAGGATAAGTAGATGGTATGTAATTTCTTAGATATTCTTGATAAAATCTATACATCAGTATTCATTAACGTACCTATATTAATTGAATCTTATCTTCATGGAGACATAAGGACATGTTGAAAGATTGAACTGGACAAATCATGTATGTCGAAGTATATTGTTAATAAAATCATAAATCTCGAGTTATTCTGCCTACATCGTGTTACTGCGGTAAAAATGGTATTAAACCTATAGGTTAAATGTGTTGGTTACTTCTAGTGCGTTACGCTCCATGTCTAGAACATGTTTGACGATAATCGAACAGATAATCGTTTGATTTGATATTCAAAGTAACGAGAGAACGAGAGAAAAAAATCAATTTCATTCAAGCTAAGAGTGGTGCTTCATTAAAATACACCCGCAACATTACGCAGCGTGGCTGTGTCCGTCCTCAGGCGGCGGCCATGACTTCGAAGAAATGTTGAAAGCAAAACCGCCTCATTAAGGTTGCAGCAGCGGCGCTGTGTTGATGACGAGCGCGCTGCTGTTGCCTGGACTACAAGAGGGCACTCGACTGGTGCTTCGAAGCAAAAACGCACCAATGTTGCTCATTACTTTGAAATTTTACCGCGAATTCGTCCCAGCGCGTCGCCTGAGACGTCACCGACACCGGAGAATGGGAAGCTTTGCCCCGATGTCTCATGGTGCATTACACTGTTCGCCTGGGGAACTTCAATTAATCTCGCAAAACACAAACAACAATCCCAGGCGATAACAACAGCGATCGTTATTTAATGCGAAGCAGCAGATATTTAGTCTACCTTCTGGAGATGGAGTGGAGTGTGTGACACGCTGATAGCGCTTTGGCGCAACATTTTTTTTCGATCTTATCAGTGCGGGAGACGATTTAGCTTGTCGCTAGTCGGTACAGTATTACACAGCACTCGTATATCTCATATCCCGGCGCCTCGGCAACCTCCGGATGACAGCTCCGGTTGACAGTTCCGGAGCACTCGGTATCAGCAGGGTCCGGTAACTGTCACGCAGCAGTCTGATTTGAAATTTTTACCAGTTTCTAGTTTTTCGCCGAAGTGAAGCACACGGGGAGTGTTTTTTTGAGAGCTGAGAAAACAAACGAATACACACATGCATTCTCTATTACAGTGTCACTCACACCAGGTGACATTCTCTCACGACTGTACACGCCATCGTTCTATTTATTCGCAATCTAAATTCAGTCAACCAAATTGAAATTCCGCCCACTAGAGAGAGAAAGAGAGAGAGAGAGAGATAGAGAGTGAACTGGAAAATGTCCTCGAAGGATGGAGGGGTTCCATGTCTGCCAGGAGACCCACTTTGCTGTGCTGGCAGTAGAAGGAGCTTTTCTTATGTGCCTCTGGTATACGGTGTGCTTTCGTGTTTTCGTTACTGATTTCATTCGATTCTTACCTCAATGTCCTCGTTTAACGCCATCGCCGCGTTTTGGCGCTCTTTTGAAATAGAAGATTGGAGTTTTTGTCTCTCAAAACAACACAAAACAGTCGATTGTTTCGTAACGCACGGTGAAGGAACGCGTTGAAATTGAGAACATTTTTCACTTCTAGTATATTGATAAAACCAGTTTTCGGACCAGGTGCGATACAAATAGACGCTGCTTTCTTTCGGTTTCTCTTCTCCTATCGATTTCTCTCTCTCTTTTCTTTTCTCTTTGAGGTTACAAGGATATATATTACATTTCACTTGTGTTTCAATCATAATTGGATATATTACCTCTATTATATTACTAGTTTTTTTTTAGGTTGGAGAATGTCTACATTGGCTAACAATATATTCTAAAAACATATGGTGAAAAACAAATAGATTTCCTTTCCAAACCGGTTCACATAGAACTAATAATTCCGGTCATTAGTTTGAATATTATCTAACTTTAAGTTAGAAATTAAAAAAATACATGAACTGTGGATATTCCAAAAAAATCATTGTATTTTAAATTTGTATCTGTATTTTTGTTGTATTGTATATTAATATTTTTGTGCATTTTTGTAATTTATGTAACCCTTTACTTCATGAATCTTGCTTAGAAAACATGTTTCCGCCGGATTAAAATATTTAAAAGTACTAAAATTACTTAAAATTTTATAGCAGCTTTCCGAATATATGCTAAAATTCTAAAAGACACTAAAGTTTCTGTACTTAAAGACGATCTAGTGGTTGGCTTTCAAAATATTACACATAGTATGAGCCCATCGTTCACGCATATCACGCTCGATTCGGTTTTGATTATCAAACATCAACATAGGTAGGAACATTCGAACCTGTTCAAATATTCAAACATTCAATTGTTTGATCACGAATCTAGGCTTTGAGACATAATGGTTTGGAGAGTGGCTCATCAGCGATTACTGCAATCGTGCGCAGTATCCTCCCCCGACGGGTACCCAATGACGTGTAAAATGAGCTTTCGCTTAGCTCCGTTCTTTTCTTCTTCCCCGACATTAAACAATTAATCACCCGAGCTCCCGTGTAATTATGAGTTCTCTCTCCGGGTAGTGATTATCTCCTTATGCGGAGCAGCTGCAAATCCTCCGATCATCATTTAACCTTTTGATAGTTTGTAGTAGTGCGATAAATCTTGCCGCAATGTCTCCGGATTAGCGCGAAAAGACGACGACCCAGTTTCGTGCACCGCTGGCTTTTCCTTCCGGTGGTGTGGGTGGGTGGGCGCGCGGGACTGTTCGAACCGTCGGTCACGAATCCGGCCGTACCGTATTATTAATCCACCGAAAGAGCATAAATTGCATCACATCCCATACGGGGCGGGCTGTGTACCGCCTCTTCACAATAGCGTCCGATGATGGTACGATTGAACTAACAGAGTCAACTCAAACAATGGATCCTTAACTTACGCTTTTGTGTGATACTTCCAACCTCCGAACCTCGTTCCGTGCTCCAATCCGCCCTCCTTTACCCTTCAACCGCACGCCGACCAGTGGCAGTGGGGATTCCTTTCGATTTCTCGATTGATTGTATTGTGTGTATGCCTGGTGTGTGGTGTCTTTGGCGCAGCAGCAGCAGTGACTTCTTCAAAGTCGTCGCTTTCGTAGTCGTATGCTAAAAGCGCTCGCTCACCCACGCACCATCCCACCGGGTGGCGAATCCGGATGATGACTCCATGCCCGTGATTGAGTTGCGATTTGCGATTCGCCTTTGTGGCGTTAGTGGCTGTTGCTGTTGGTTTCCTTTTCGTTAAGACGAAAACGCCAACAGCAACGTTCAAATGCGGCTCATGAAACGAGCTTTTCGTAGTGAAGCTGGTTCAAACCGCGTGCGGCTCGCGCATGGTTTCATCCGCGGCGAGCGCGAAATGATCCTCCCCGTCCAGAAGGTGTGGTGATATAAGCCGGTTCTGTTGTGTACCGATGGAGCAGGGCGATACAAACTGTTCAAAAGTGATGCTATTATTTTATTTTATGATAATCAAAATAGCTACATGTTTATTAATATTTATTAATTCAATCACTAAAATTAAGTGAAAGCTTTTTTTTTGAGAATTTTTTGAACACATTGACACTATGAATAAATTTCAATTTTGACACTATGAAAATAAGTTGAATTAGATTGTAAAATTGTTACGTGTAAGCCTTTATTATAAAGCAGGTCATAACAGTAGCTATTATTTTTTCAATTTTAAAATTAAATATTTTCGCTTCAGTGTTTTTTTTTCGACACATTGAAAAATTGGAATATTTCAACATAATTCGTCCAGAGCTGAACTCTGGACATTAAAGAAACAGCAGATATGCTGAATATTTTAAGAACATTTGAACAATATTCACATTTAGATTGCTGTGTATATGTTTCAAACTAAAGCTTCGAAAAGCACTCAATTAATGCGGGAGAAAATCGCAAATTTTTGCGATAGAAGATTTGTTCCCAAATGGATAAATCTTCGATTTTGTACATCACTCGTTTCGCTTTAGGTGTTTTTCTTGTTTTTTTTTATTTGTTGTAACGCTCGCCCTCTCGCTGTATCGGCCATAAAGGGCACAAGTCCTTCCCGGGTTTGTACAGGGCGCTATTGTGCATGCGCGATCGTGTATCACTTCGCGTTTGGCGAGCGCTGTGTGCTTTACGCAAGCAAAAATCCCATCACCGAGAAGAAGGAGTCTCTCGTTTGCATGCAGTGCATGCACGATACTACCGATGACTGTGGCAAAGGCGGGTTTAAAATTCTCTCCGTCAGCGGAAGAGATTAGAGTGCCAGCACAGGGGCCACTTAATCTGCGCCGATCTCTTCTGTCGGGCTTACTGAATGAATACTTTTTTCCCTGAAAAAGCTTCAAGGACTTCAAGGTGTGTTGCCGTGTATGGCGCGATCTTAGACCGTTGATGGTTACCGCTCGGTCGTAATGGAGTTGGTTGTATTGGTGTAATTTGCAAACAAATCGCAGCTCCTGCATACATTTACTCACCTCCGCTCCCTAGACTCACAAATACTGATGACGGATTCATTTGTTGTTTTTTTTTGTACGGTTCGATTCGAAACACGGTTCGTCACTTTGAGTCTCCGCAGTCGCGCATGATGATGTCACCCGAGCGCAGAGCAGCAAACCTTTGCTTCTTTTGCTACGTTGGAACGACATTCCACGGTTAGCAGCAATTACTGCACACAAATTGCCGAACCATACGCTAATATAAGCCCATAAGCGCTGCATAAAGTAATCTTGCCTGATCCACTATCAGGCCATGCCCAGGTGAAGCTTGTGCACAGGAGAGGGACAAAAAAAGGCTTCAAACGAAAGCCCCGCGTTCGGAACCCGTTTTCTGTACGGGGTGATTCGCTCATGTGCACGCGCAATACGTTTTCCGTGCTTATCTTAATGCGTTCTGGAAAGGAAACAAAAAAAAAGGTTTCCGATGCGCTACAGAACAGAAACAACACAAAAAAAATCCCTCCCATTCGAATGCAAGTGGTGTGCATACAACTAGGAACGTTTGGCAAAAAAGGTGCTATAAAAAGGATATAGCAGGTCATAACAGTAGCTATTATTTTTTCAATTTTAAAATTAAATATTTTCGCTTCAGTGTTTTTTTTTCGACACATTGAAAAATTGGAATATTTCAACATAATTCGTCCAGAGCTGAACTCTGGACATTAAAGAAACAGCAGATATGCTGAATATTTTAAGAACATTTGAACAATATTCACATCCAGTGGCAGTGGGGATTCCTTTCGATTTCTCGATTGATTGTATTGTGTGTATGCCTGGTGTGTGGTGTCTTTGGCGCAGCAGCAGCAGTGACTTCTTCAAAGTCGTCGCTTTCGTAGTCGTATGCTAAAAGCGCTCGCTCACCCACGCACCATCCCACCGGGTGGCGAATCCGGATGATGACTCCATGCCCGTGATTGAGTTGCGATTTGCGATTCGCCTTTGTGGCGTTAGTGGCTGTTGCTGTTGGTTTCCTTTTCGTTAAGACGAAAACGCCAACAGCAACGTTCAAATGCGGCTCATGAAACGAGCTTTTCGTAGTGAAGCTGGTTCAAACCGCGTGCGGCTCGCGCATGGTTTCATACGCGGCGAGCGCGAAAGGATCCTCCCCGTCCAGAAGGTGTGGTGATATAAGCCGGTTCTGTTGTGTACCGATGGAGCAGGGCGATACAAACTGTTCAAAAGTGATGCTATTATTTTATTTTATGATAATCAAAATTTTGTATTGTATATTAATATTTTTGTGCATTTTTGTAATTTATGTAACCCTTTACTTCATGAATCTTGCTTAGAAAACATGTTTCCGCCGGATTAAAATATTTAAAAGTACTAAAATTACTTAAAATTTTATAGCAGCTTTCCGAATATATGCTAAAATTCTAAAAGACACTAAAGTTTCTGTACTTAAAGACGATCTAGTGGTTGGCTTTCAAAATATTACACATAGTATGAGCCCATCGTTCACGCATATCACGCTCGATTCGGTTTTGATTATCAAACATCAACATAGGTAGGAACATTCGAACCTGTTCAAATATTCAAACATTCAATTGTTTGATCACGAATCTAGGCTTTGAGACATAATGGTTTGGAGAGTGGCTCATCAGCGATTACTGCAATCGTGCGCAGTATCCTCCCCCGACGGGTACCCAATGACGTGTAAAATGAGCTTTCGCTTAGCTCCGTTCTTTTCTTCTTCCCCGACATTAAACAATTAATCACCCGAGCTCCCGTGTAATTATGAGTTCTCTCTCCGGGTAGTGATTATCTCCTTATGCGGAGCAGCTGCAAATCCTCCGATCATCATTTAACCTTTTGATAGTTTGTAGTAGTGCGATAAATCTTGCCGCAATGTCTCCGGATTAGCGCGAAAAGACGACGACCCAGTTTCGTGCACCGCTGGCTTTTCCTTCCGGTGGTGTGGGTGGGTGGGCGCGCGGGACTGTTCGAACCGTCGGTCACGAATCCGGCCGTACCGTATTATTAATCCACCGAAAGAGCATAAATTGCATCACATCCCATACGGGGCGGGCTGTGTACCGCCTCTTCACAATAGCGTCCGATGATGGTACGATTGAACTAACAGAGTCAACTCAAACAATGGATCCTTAACTTACGCTTTTGTGTGATACTTCCAACCTCCGAACCTCGTTCCGTGCTAAAACAAACGAATACACACATGCATTCTCTATTACAGTGTCACTCACACCCGGTGACATTCTCTCACGACTGTACACGCCATCGCTCTATTTATTCGCAATCTAAATTCAGTCAACCAAATTGAAATTCCGCCCACTAGAGAGAGAAAGAGAGAGAGAGAGAGATAGAGAGTGAACTGGAAAATGTCCTCGAAGGATGGAGGGGGTGGGACGCGTTCCATGTCTACCAGGAGACCCACTTTGCTGTGCTGGCAGTAGAAGGAGCTTTTCTTATGTGCCTCTGGTATACGATGTGCTTTCGTGTTTTTGTTACTGATTTCATTCGATTCTTACCTCAATGTCCTCGTTTAACGCCATCGCCGCGTTTTGGCGCTCTTTTGAAATAGAAGATTGGAGTTTTTGTCTCTCAAAACAACACAAAACAGTCGATTGTTTCGTAACGCACGGTGAAGGAACGCGTTGAAATTGAGAACATTTTTCACTTCTAGTATATTGATAAAACCAGTTTTCGGACCAGGTGCGATACAAATAGACGCTGCTTTCTTTCGGTTTCTCTTCTCCTATCGATTTCTCTCTCTCTTTTCTTTTCTCTTTGAGGTTACAAGGATATATATTACATTTCACTTGTGTTTCAATCATAATTGGATATATTACCTCCATTATATTACTAGTTTTTTAGGTTGGAGAATGTCTACATTGGCTAACAATATATTCTAAAAACATATGGTGAAAAACAAATAGATTTCCTTTCCAAACCGGTTCACATAGAACTAATAATTCCGGTCATTAGTTTGAATATTATCTAACTTTAAGTTAGAAATAAAAAAAATACATGAACTCTGGATATTCCAAAAAACGCATTGTATTTTAAATTTGTATCTGTATTTTTTTTGTATTGTATATTAATATTTTTGTGCATTTTTGTAATTTATGTAACCCTTTACTTCATGAATCTTGCTTAGAAAACATGTAGCACACGGGGAGTGTTTTTTTGAGAGCTGAGAAAACAAACGAATACACACATGCATTCTCTATTACAGTGTCACTCACACCCGGTGACATTCTCTCACGACTGTACACGCCATCGCTCTATTTATTCGCAATCTAAATTCAGTCAACCAAATTGAAATTCCGCCCACTAGAGAGAGAAAGAGAGAGATATAGAATGAACTGGAAAATGTCCTCGAAGGATGGAGGGGGTGGGACGCGTTCCATGTCTACCAGGAGACCCACTTTGCTGTGCTGGCAGTAGAAGGAGCTTTTCTTATGTGCCTCTGGTATACGATGTGCTTTCGTGTTTTTGTTACTGATTTCATTCGATTCTTACCTCAATGTCCTCGTTTAACGCCATCGCCGCGTTTTGGCGCTGTTTTGAAATAGAAGATTGGAGTTTTGTCTCTCAAAACAACACAAAACAGTCGATTGTTTCGTAACGCACGGTGAAGGAACGCTTTGAAATTGGGAACATTTTCCACTTCTAGTGTATTGATAAAACCAGTTGGAGGACCAGGTGCGATACAAATAGACGCTGCTTTCTTTTGATTTCTCTTCTCTTATCGATTTCTCTCTCTCTCTCTCTCTTTCTCTCTCTCTCTCTTTCTCTCTCTCTTCTCTTCTTTTCTCTTTGAGGTTACAAGGATATATATATTACATTTCACTTGTGTTTCAATCATAATTGGATATATTACCTCCATTATATTACTAGTTTTTTAGGTTGGAGAATGTCTACATTGGCTAACAATATATTCTAAAAACATATGGTGAAAAACAAATAGATTTCCTTTCCTGCCTCATTAAGGTTGCAGCAGCGGCGCTGTGTTGATGACGAGCGCGCTGCTGTTGCCTGGACTACAAGAGGGCACTCGACTGGTGCTTCGAAGCAAAAACGCACCAATGTTGCTCATTACTTTGAAATTTTACCGCGAATTCGTCCCAGCGCGTCGCCTGAGACGTCACCGACACCGGAGAATGGGAAGCTTTGCCCCGATGTCTCATGGTGCATTACACTGTTCGCCTGGGGAACTTCAATTAATCTCGCAAAACACAAACAACAATCCCAGGCGATAACAACAGCGATCGTTATTTAATGCGAAGCAGCAGATATTTAGTCTACCTTCTGGAGATGGAGTGGAGTTAAAAAAATCCCTCCCATTCGAATGCAAGTGGTGTGCATACAACTAGGAACGTTTGGCAAAAAAGGTGCTATAAAAAGGATACTGCAGTTCGCAGGACGTGCAATAACAACAGCGAGGGAACGCCGAATACAAAACAGGAGCGGCAAGAACAAAACAGAAAGGTTCGCAAAGCCCTCGCCCCCGTGTGGTGGCAAAATCGGTACGGGGATTAAGAACAAACTCCTACGAATCGTGTGCGCTTCGTTACATCTTTTCTTGTGCCATTTCGAAATGGGTCAATGCAATGGCTCTGTTTCGCTGTTTTCTCCCGTCTCCTTTTTTTTATCCACCCGCAAACCTCCTTATCTCTATGCGCATCGCGCCAGCAGCAGCAGCAGCAGCAAATGGTTCGAAATTACCAAATCGCACGAGAGATACCCCCTCGAAGAACCGCTTGGCAAATCCCCGCAAAGAGAGCACCTTCGAGGCCAACCCAACTTAACGCCACCTTATTATGCCGTCCGCTTCGGGTCGGGTTGGATCGTTTGCGTTTCGTTCTCCTTCCCGGGAAATGATTTGCGTAGTGGAAGCGCGGGTAAAACCGGACCAGGAACTTCTCTCGAGCGAGGACGGCTCACACGCAGCAAGGATCATCGGTGTGAGGGTGTTGGTCCTCCCCCTTCTTTCGGATGAACAGCTGGCAGGAAGCGGGGCGGGACACGCCAACAGATGGCTGCTGAATATTCATAGACTAAAACAAAAAGCCAAAAGGGCCTGGATCACCTCCGCCGAAAGGCCTGTCTGTGTGCGTTTGCGCTCGCTGTCCGCCACCGATCATTATTATGTAGTTGCTTTACCCCATTCGGGAGGTTTTCCGTTTTTGCCACAGCAATTGCAAGGATCCATCCTCCCGAAAGTGTGCGTGTCTCTGAGTACTTGCAAATCAGCCTGACATATTGCACGGTATCCTTTTTTGGGCTCGTTAAATTCAAAGTTATTGATTCGATAAAGATTATTTGCAGACGCTTATCGCCGTCCCGGGCCTGGGATATGAATCTTGATGCGTGTGGTGGTGCTGTACGATGCTGTCGGTGGTGAGTCGCTCGTAACGTGAGCGTGTTGATGTGCTGGGTTGGGAAAATTCGGGCAATTTCGATCCAGAGAGGGCTTTTCTTTTCGAACCGTGCTGTGTGTCCCCCTCGCCTGACGGCCAGGATGGTCTTCTCGTTCGTTTTCATCATCATTCCGCAGTGTCCAATATTTGGCTCCAACGCGGTGGTGAGCTTAACCTGAATCAGTTCGTTCGCCGGGCGGGACAAGCAGGCGAATGCTAAACGAAGCCGTATTAGGAGTGTTGATACGCAAGCCGCAGCCACGTCCATGTCCATGGGACGTCTTGGATCCAGTTGATCCAGCCTACGCTTTCATCCACGGGCGCTCAAAGTTTGGGTATCGAAGCCGGGTGTAAGATACTGCTGTCATCCGCAGGCGCGCCAAATTGCTCTCGAAAGCTCAATGCGCGCTGCGTTGGCGCTGGAGGTAAATTATATCGAGGAACTTTGAGTCGGATTGGGGCAGAGTGATTAGATGGTGTTGCTTCCTAGGAAATGGGGTTTTTCTTACACGTTTTGATGCGATTACTTTTCTGAGATAATCTACTCCGGATGCTTTTGGAGCATCGCATATCACAGCAGCGGGTGATGTCGAAAAGTTTTGACATAATAAATGGACACGGTCGGTTTAATAAGTGCCGTAGGGTGTTAATATTTTCCGAAAATGATGTGGCACCTTTTTTGTTATCAGTGGTTATAGAACAAACCATTCTTGTTTTGGAAAAAATATAATGAAATTTATATGAACACTTTTTCAACTTTTTCTAAGAACACATGCCAACTTCTCCAGTGTCTCTATTGTATTCGATGTATGTTGCAACACTGAATATATTATATTGCTTTAGATTTAATATTATCTATACGAAGGCTTAGACTTATGTTTTTCAAATACATTAACATGGTGTTATTAACAAATAACCTCAAAATACAAATAACGCGGGATACAGCGGATAGTCTAACCGTGCTTGAACTCTGTTTGAGACAAAGATATTCGTGTTATTTGAGCATATCAGGATTCTTGTGCTGCTTTTCAAAATCAAACACGCTCATGTTTGCTTGCTATTTTATAGCATTGAATGGAAAGCTATTGTGGCTCGCCCTTTCTCTGTTATTTCTCTGTAACGACATCTACACATTGCTAGAGATATGTGATTCATCACGCACAACAGTCCGGGTGCATCACAGCCATCGTAATGGATATGTAAGGGCATTGATTGCGCGAGCTTGTAGTGGCAGCAATGTGCCAATCTCGTACTAAACCGTTTACATCGACCTCTGCTGCTCCATCACCCTCCAGCGCCCATCAGTCAGCGAACATCGGTTTCACATTTCTCGCATCCGCTCCGCAGACGTGCTGCGAACTGCAATCAATCCACGACCGGGGTTTACCTCCCCCTTCTTGGGATGCAATAATGCAAACCGCAATTCCGTTGCCAGCTGGCTACGTCAGTGGTAGCTGTGGTAATTATTCCGGCATTAGCGAAACCGTAACCGATTGCGAACCGACTGCGGAACACATAGGGCGCGCGCGCGCGCGCTCGCGACTTCCATTTCATCCTGTGCCTGTGGGTTCTGGTGTCCTCGGTGCGTTGAACGGTTGCAATCGGGAATCGGGCGTATCCTTGGCCCGATACGACGGGATGCTAAGCGTGCATCCTTTGACGTGGCTTCGCGAACTCTGCGGGGCCAAAGTTCGATCGATCCTTGAAGGCAGAGATGGGGTCAGCGGACAGGCGGGCGAGGAATCGCCTTAGAACGATGAAGATAACCACCGCGACCCTGCCGCGCAGGGTGTCTCTGTGTGTGTGTGTACTGCTTCGCGGCACAGATTAGTCACGTTCTGCCAACGACGTCTGCTTGGAGTTGGAGCACGCGTTCTCTTCTCCCTACGTACGTCATTGAGCGTGTGTGTGCGTGTTTTTTTTTGCGGCAAAGAGCGTTACGTGAATTCTGTTAAAATGCAAAGTTAGCATATCTTGTAACCCCACTTCTCTACACCACAGCTTCCCGGGGCCTGGGATGGGAAGTAACAAATCCTTGCCCGGCAGAGATCAGCCCAAGCAGCCTTCCAAGCGAGAGCCGGTCGTGCACAAGGTCACGTTGGGCATTTGCAGAATGCCTTTTCTCTCGTCTCCCCGGTGGGTTTCAGTGTGTTTCAATTGTGAGTGAGATCCCTACCCAACAGGGCCGGGAAACATCGCACGCTTCGGACATTGATGGGGAAATATACAGCCGAGGATGACTTGGGAGAATCTGTTACCCCTTCGAGACTGCAACAGCGGGCTAGTCTGTGATAAGAAAGTTGTTAAAAAAGCTCTTTCATTAAACTGAAATCCAATTTTGCGAGATACCACAGACATTTTCGCCTGCAAACCTCGCAAAACGGGCCGCACGGTGCCTCATGACGCAATAATTGCACGTTTAATTACGAGCTTATCATGTCCATACATACACAAACACACTTGGCCGACCCGTTTTCGCGCTGAGACACGCCCCGAAGGCGCAAAATTTTACAACTCTTCCCAAAGCCAGCAAAGTCTCCGGAACAAATATTCAAAGCTTAAGCGGTTCCCAGGGGGGCGATGCTGCCTAAGGGGTTGTTTTGTTTTTTTGCACAGCAAACTTCGTATCACACCGTGGTTGGAAAGGTGCCAGCTGGCTGTTCCACCCTGAAGGAAGCCCAGAGAGAGAGGAAAGCGATGAGGCGCAAAATACAGAGAACGTCCAGGATCAGGAAGTTTGTCCCGCCGGAGGATGCGCAGGATTTCGATAATTGCTATCGTAAACAAGCGTTCGCCCGGCGTCGTTATCCAGCATCGTCTCCTCGTCGTTTTTAGGGGAGCGGGTACGAGCAACTCCTGCGATTTGAT
>KZ071820.1:12061-14086 GCA_002091845.1 Anopheles cracens | reverse complement strand
ACGTTGGTGTTTTACTGTCGAGTTCGGTCTGTTTTGTCGAGACTCGGCTTTTTTACTAGAATTCTTCCTCTACATGTACAGATTAACACTCAGTCGCGGTTGGCGTAGGCTAGAAACCATGCGTTAGGATGCATTTCGGACCCGTCTCCCGTCAACGCAATCTAACATCGATCGTGTTTTTGTTTTGTTTGCTTAGAAACACACCCATGAACATATATCACATATCTAATCATCGATTGTAGAAAAAAAACATCGTTTACAAATGACACATTTCTGTACTCTGCTCGCTCTAGCTTTGGGACATACACGTCCAAACGTAATTTGTTCTACAATTGAGCAGCGTCTGTTCGATTGAAAAGGATTCTACACACCCAAACAACGACCAACAGTGTCACGTAGGTCGGTACCGATCGGTTCGACGCTTCACCTGCACGTTAGAGAAGTCCGAAACGAAATGCCGAACGTGATTAGCCGAGTTTCAAGCATTAAAACAGTGAAAAAATTGTCGTATCGTCGCGGTATTTGATAGGTCGTGGTCGGTGTACATGGTTTGGGTACGGGTGATTTGAAATAGTAGAGCAGTAGAGGTGAAGTGGTAGAAGAAAGTTTGAGAGCAAAGTTGAGAGGTTATTTGGAAAAGAAAGAAAAAAAGAAAGGATAGAGATGAGATTTTGCCACTTACAAAGAGCGGGATGCATTAGATAGATGTGTGTATGTGCGTTTTGTATGTTTGTTTGCGCGTGAGAGAAGTAAAGTAAATGCGCCCGCCCGTGTCGTGATGAAACGAAACCCCGTACCAAACGTCTGCGTCTGTTTCATCACGAACACAAGTTCCGGTCGGAGACATGTAACGCATTTCTCATTCTCACGAGCGCGCCCTCACACACTTAAACAGATGAAACCGTTATCGTTTTCGCCTTTCTTCTTCTTCTTCTTCTTCTTCTGGTACTCCCACATACATAGCAGAATTGTGCCAATAGACGGTTTGGTGTGTATGTGTGTGTGCTAGGACTAATCGTTTATCGGACGGACTCGTTGTAGAGATAAGACATAACACAGACCAGATTAAAATAGGATGTATGCACGGAAAGACCAACACAAAAGTCCAGAACTAACGGTGTGTATCGTGGAAACAATAAAGATCAAAACAAGTGCAAACGTATCGGAAAAACGGTAGAAAACATTACATATCGAACGTGTCGCGCTGCAATACAACTGAAAACGGATAGTCAAACGCCAGGATCAAGAGTGATAGAAACGTGCAGACTCGAGCATAGAGAAAGTGGTGGGGGGGAACACACTCAAAACTCCCATCGTGACGTGCCGTGATCGCACGAGGCAAGTCGGAAGGGAGTGATGCTTCGGTGATTGCTTTCGTTTCGGTTAGCCGATTATTGCCGGATCTCCAATTGTTGCGTCAGTGGCGCGTCATTTCAACGTTAAACCGAAAGCAAACGAGTGACAACCGGATTCGGTTGGATGAGGAGATATTAGTAAGTTTGAGTAACTTTGGGAACAAATCAAAAGCACGCGCACACGCATACACACACATGGACAAACATAAATACACAAAACAGACATCACACGATGATCTGAAGAATTCTACAGAAGTGACGGAAGGAATAGAGAGAGTCGAATTCGTTCTGCACGATAGCACGATCCTTCAGAGCGCGATCGAACGTTCCCGATCCAACAGCGGCGGCATGCAAACGAAACTTCCCTACTGCACGCATGGGGGGGGACAATTTTGCTCGAATGCTCCTCGCGTCTGCGGATGCCAATGCCAGTCCTTATCGCGGTTCGACGCGATCCTGGTATGTTAGTTAGCAGGCGTAATTCAGTTCGGTTAACAGGGCAAGAAATGAGGCGGGCATGGGCAAGAAACTGAGCATACAGGGGGAACCAAAAACGCACCGCGGGCGAAGGCCGCGTCGGCAGAGAAAACGAAGAAAAAACAAACAAACAAACAAAAGAACAACGGAAAACACAACCGAAACACAGGAGAACCGAAGCGAGCAGAGAAAT
>KZ071820.1:2061-7061 GCA_002091845.1 Anopheles cracens | reverse complement strand
GGCCGAAAGGACGCAAAACAAAACATAAACCCGGGTCCCAGCGATGGGATGGGTGGGGGAAAAAAATCACGATAAACCGACTACCCCGGCATAGGGTGGAGATGGAAAGCTTTAAAGGACAGCTTTGACGATGCACACAGACACACACGCACACAAACAAGAGGCGCCACGGCAAAGCACCGTGAAGCCGTCGGTGGAGTGCACAACAAACTTCACTGATAACCGATTGCCGCCGAGGAAATTGGAAATGGTTCTCGTGCAAGGGTGTGACTTTATTTCACCGTAAGCACTGCCGTTAAGCGATGGACAAAACCAACCTCGCAACAGTAGAAAAAGAAAACACATTGTGGCCCATTTCCACCGACCTTATGGGCCTTTAAATGGGTGAATGAATAGAAAGACAAAAAGAAAACGCAAAATGGTGCTCGAACCGGGTACTGATGGTCCGGGCCGTTTCGTCCGGACCGCTGACGTATGGGGAGAGTCTCGGGAGAGAGGTCAAAAGATCGGTCAGTTCGCAAATGGGAGGCGACCATTAGGCGAAAGCCGGCAAAGGCGGGAAACGCGACCAAAAATACCTACCCAGGACAGCCCCCCCCACGGTGGAACGCAATTTAATTTATGCATCACTAAAAATAATGACCCCGGGCTCCCTTTTCCCGTTCGGCGCGGTACGTGACGCGAACTTGCGCCACAGAAGCAACAACAGAAGGAAAAAAGGCAACCCAAAGCGCCGGTAAAGGTAAGCGGTAGGAGGAAGTAATGGGACGGACAAATGAACGGAAATGACATTCAAACTTACGCTGGAGACAACGCGGTCCTTACACCGCCGTGCGCCGTCCCTGAAACAGTGGTCGTGTTTTGTTCGACTTATTTTCTGCCCCCGTTCGCCTCGCCATTGTTACGAGATAAAAGCCCACAGCTTCACCCGGGCTACGGGCGCGCAAACTTGTACGCTAATTATTTTCCACTTGGCAGCACTCCTTTGCCGTCACGCTCACCGTCACGCTCACCGTCACGCCCCGGGCTGGCCGGGCCGGGTAACTATCGATCGTACCGGCGCATTCTGCAGTCACTCTCGAGCGGCATCAACAACAACAAAAACACGCACACACCCGAACAGGCTTTGCCCAATCGTTTCACCATTTAGCGCCGCAAGCAGAAGCACGCAGAACCGGGGGGAAACTTTTACCAAGAAAATCGCACCCACTACGCTTCGCTCACCCCGAAAGGAAGCGCCTCTCGGGGAAGCCCCCTCCGAACGCCACCGTTCGATAATGAGAGATAACAGCGGTCCGGACGCAGTCGGGTGTGGGTGGCCCGAGCGATAAGCGCTCGATAGATGGGCCGAAAGGACGCACAACAAAACATAAACCCGGGTCCCAGCGATGGGATGGGTGGGGGAAAAAAATCACGATAAACCGACTACCCCGGCATAGGGTGGAGATGGAAAGCTTTAAAGGACAGCTTTGACGATGCACACAGACACACACGCACACAAACAAGAGGCGCCACGGCAAAGCACCGTGAAGCCGTCGGTGGAGTGCACAACAAACTTCACTGATAACCGATTGCCGCCGAGGAAATTGGAAATGGTTCTCGTGCAAGGGTGTGACTTTATTTCACCGTAAGCACTGCCGTTAAGCGATGGACAAAACCAACCTCGCAACAGTAGAAAAAGAAAACACATTGTGGCCCATTTCCACCGACCTTATGGGCCTTTAAATGGGTGAATGAATAGAAAGACAAAAAGAAAACGCAAAATGGTGCTCGAACCGGGTACTGATGGTCCGGGCCGTTTCGTCCGGACCGCTGACGTATGGGGAGAGTCTCGGGAGAGAGGTCAAAAGATCGGTCAGTTCGCAAATGGGAGGCGACCATTAGGCGAAAGCCGGCAAAGGCGGGAAACGCGACCAAAAATACCTACCCAGGACAGCCCCCCCCACGGTGGAACGCAATTTAATTTATGCATCACTAAAAATAATGACCCCGGGCTCCCTTTTCCCGTTCGGCGCGGTACGTGACGTGAACTTGCGCCACAGAAGCAACAACAGAAGGAAAAAGGCAACCCAAAGCGCCGGTAAAGGTAAGCGGTAGGAGGAAGTAATGGGACGGACAAATGAACGGAAATGACATTCAAACTTACGCTGGAAGTTCCCCGACCGCCGCTCCGCTGTTTGATTTTTGTCGAATTTTTGGTGGGGTTTTGGATACAATTTTGGTTTTAGATGGTGTTTTTTTTTGTTTTTGGCGTATGTTGTGCATTTCGAATCGTGGTATGTGGCCGACATGAAAATAGATGAACCGGGAGAGAGAGAGAGAGAGAGAGAGAGAGAGAGAGAAACACACGAGAAAGACATGAAGTGATGTTTCGATGGTGCCGGGCGGGTGTGAGTGTTTGTGTGAAGCGGGGTGTTTGCTGGAAAATTAACTTCATTTAATGGCCTCCAAAAGAATGTGCTTTTGCATGGTGAAAAAAAAGTGAATCCTATTTGGACATTCATTTTGCGCTAGTGAAAGTTTTACGGTGTCGATTGTGTGATTTTGCCGTTGGCTTCGCTGCCTCATTCGGACGCCATTAAAAAGGGGTTTAATTTAATCGGCTGGCTTGTCACGTCACCCAGCGCTGCCCGATGCTATGGGCTTATGGAAGGATGCGTGAGGCGTTTTCGTTGTCATGAAAGAAGGGGTGGGTGGGCCACTGATAGCTTTATCGAATTCGAGGTGCCTAATTCGAGGTGTCACTGAAACACTTTGAAGTACGTCGCAAATAACGCAACAACTGCAATGCAAGAAACTTTAACAGGCTTATTTTACAGCAGCGGTAACAAACACCAATGCAACGTGAGGTACAAGCAGCTCATTTCCGTATTCTACTGTTATGTTATTAATTATGTTTTAATCTTTACTTCTTCAACAGTTGATAATATGCTTGTTTTATTAAACAATTGTATTATTTTTCTTTTTTTTCCTTCAGTTTAATTTCTTTTTTAATAAACATTAAATACTGAATGTCGTTTCGCAACTGCTCAACTTTGCGCAAACGTGTAATAGTGTGTGTATATATGTGTTTGTGTGTGATTGCTAAACGGTGCGTAACCAACAGCCGGTGCCACCCCGCACGACGGGCCCACCCGGGTACTCACTCAGGGGGCGTTCCGCGCAGGCTGAACGACGTAAAGGACACATCGACACGCTGCCCAGGACCTGCTAGGAAGATGTAGAGACACTGTCGCGAGTGATTGCTCGGGTTGGAGAGCATCGGGGCGCTAAACGTTCCATTCGATGGTCCACCGGCCCGGGACACGAACGTCTGGTCACATTCTGTTAGAGCGGGTGCGAAAGAGCAAGAGAAAGAGAGAGAGAGAGAGAGAGAGAGAGAGAGAACGGAGGAATGGAAAGAAGGAAACAAAAATGGAAACATTACATTAGGGCACGCTTCACGTTGGGTTATCGTCAATGTTTCAGTCGGTCGGGTTTCGCACACAAAACTCATTCACACAGACACAGTCCAGATTGCGCACACATGCGGTGTGTGTGTGTGTGTGAGAAATGAATCGTGAGCTACAAGCCGTATGATTGAGTTTCGCTTAAATAAATTGCTCTATGGAAAGTACGCTTTATTGTGGAAATAATGTACGCATAATTGTTCTAACAGCCGCTGCGTTAGTACCGCTTGTGGGAGTAATGTTTTTGTTTATTTATTTTTTTGTCAAAATACACACACACTCATGAACACACTACTACGGTAAGAATGAAAAGCTATAACATCTACTACGGTAAAGCAATGGTTGAACCAAGGTAAAACACTTTCGAAGTTGCTTTCCGAAATGTTCGAAAACCCGACGCTCTACGGAACGAGTCAGAGGTCGCCCTTGGTGCTGGTAACGAATGGCAGCCGAATGTGCGACTGTGTACGCTAATTTTGTGTTGTGGTGAAAAATGGTTCTGGCAGTGTGTGCGCAAGTGAACGAAAGCACCCAAAGTACGTCTGGTGCAGTTCCACGCGAGCAAAAATCATCCCCCTCAATCCGCCATCACCATTCGACGGTAATTTTTGTAACTCCACACCGGCCCCCTTCTCCACCAGCCTTCCCGTCCCATCCCATCCCATCCCAGCGCCCCGAATGATTACAACCACATATCGAAAGCACTCTAATCGGCTACTAACTAATGACAGCAACATACTACTACATACGACACAATTCGCACAAAATGACTACGGAAACGCAAAAATGCAACAAATACAGCTGTACGGGGTAGGTGAGGGGGTGCGGTTGGTGTAACCGTGAGGTGTGCGTGTGTGTGTACGTGTGAAGCATATTTGTTTTCCCTCCCCCGCCCCACCCCCTCTTCCCAGGCTCCGATGAAAGACATGAAAAGCGATACGATTTGAAATGCAGATAAAAAATACAAACAAACACACACACACGCAGGCGCACCGGAAAACTAAGCCTGCAGCCGGAACACGTGTTAAACTGGCACATTAACAGCAAAACTAAATGGGATGGGATGGGGATTTGGCTGGTTGAACTAAGTGAGCTGCTCACCTGGGACTGGGGGAGAGGTTGGGGGTTTCGGGTGTAAAAAGGAGTGATTAATTTGTAACTATTGTGCACGGCATGTTGGAAATGGTAACGTGTGCGGGTGAATATCAACACAAGCAGCACGAAGCTGTACGGGCGCTGCAGCCAGTTGCGTTTGATGTTTAGCAACAGCGTCGGCAGCAGCAGCAGCAATACTGATTTGCTCTTATTTACTGCGCCATTTTATCGCTCCGGTCGTACCGAAATCGAACGCGGAAAGGCACGTACGTACACCGAAGAAAAACCATTGCAGTAACAGTGTAAAGTAAAGAGAGAGAGAGAGAGAGCAGGTGAGCAGAAAGTGACAGAAACAAAGACGCCCAAAACACACGAGTACACGAAACAAACAGCTTGAAAATGGAAACAAACGAACGAACACAAATCAATCCAAACTCCAGAGCGTTTACAGTATGG
>KZ071818.1:118348-131773 GCA_002091845.1 Anopheles cracens | reverse complement strand
TTGATTTACGCTCGCGCTCGGTGGGAAACGGATGGGACGTGCAAAGAAAAGTCGTCGGGCGAGTGATGAAAAATGGTCAGTGGGTGCGCACGATGGAAAGGGACACCTTCGCGGCACTCGCTCTCGCTCACACTCCCGTTTGGCGCGCGTACATTTAACCTCGAACCAGCAAATAATCGTTTGAGCGGATACGGGCACGGTGATGATACGGATTTATCTAATTAGTGAGCTGATAAAATACTTCCATCCTGCGGCCCCCGGAGTCGGATGTCAAGGCCTTCGTTCTCCCGGCCCCTCAACCCTCCTCTCACCCTCCTTTCGTTTTGAGCATCCTGTGTGTGTGTGTGTTTTGGTTTAGCACTTTTCCTCTCCTGTCGGTTCACTCCTTCTTTCGCTTCGAAGGCCGTATAATTTTTTTCTGCTCTCGTTCCGGCAAGGACTACATAGCCGGGCATGAATAAAAGAAATACGACCGGATCAAGATGTTGGTTTGTTTTATTTGCGACCATATTTTAGCACGAATCGACACCCGCGTGCGGACCCTCCTCATCATGGCGTGTCTTGGACGCTTTTTTTTGTTTTTGTTAGTTTAGTTTCGCTCTCTTTCTTTGGGGAATAGTTTTGCCAGCGCCTCAGCACTCAGATTCTTTACATTCTCTCCCTCGGTCCCCGCATACTTTCACATAGGGAAAATCGAATTAAGCCAGTAACCTCGCAAGTGAAAGATCAATAGAATTCTCCCTCGAGCGCGCAGACGACGGTCTAAAATTACTTTCCTCGAGTCGAGTTGCGGGCTTTTCTTTCCCATCGTCGTTGTTGTTGTTTTTTCCCGTTTCCTCCTTTGGAGGAAATTTTCAAAGAAAAGAAAACACAAACAAATCAACAAATTTCACGGCGCGCAGTGACGGGAATCGAATCAGAACGATGTACTACCGCCGGGTTTCGCCACACGCCACGCCTGGGTATCGGTTTTCTTGGAAACATTTGGATTTTCCCTTTCTCCCTCCTACATCCTTTTTCCTCCCGCGCCGCGTATGTGCGTGTCGTTGAACGCACATTAGGGTCGGATACAGTCATCGGTTTCCGGTTGACATAAAATAGCTTCACCCCTGTCTGCGTGCGGGGTCTCCTTTGCTCTCTCTTTCTCTCTCCCGCTCTCGCCTGCCCCGAAACTCCGGACAGTTGTTGAAAATGGTTGTGGGATTTTATTGCGCTTTTCATCGGGCTGGACGGAGGGAAACACACACCCACCCACCCAGGTTTGGCATAACCCGGCCAACGGATTTTCCTGTCCGAAAATCGGAAAATGCGTTCGGTCTCCACTAAATCATCGCCCGAGAAAGCGAACTGGAAAGGAAGGTTTCTTCTTCGTTTTGTCGACGACAAACCCCAGCGTGTGTGTGTGTCTTGTTCGCCAACGTCACGTCGGTGACAAGGGCTGCCATTTGGAGCGTGGCAGCTCTCGCGTCTCGTGCGGCGGGGTGGGCTGATGTCGCGTCGTTTGTCGGACGGTTTTTCACAGCCTTCATTAACTCCGTGACAGCTTTGATCACACCACTCATCTGTCATAAAACGGGAAGCCCCCGGGACGAAGTTAAAACCAGCTCACCCGCCCGCGTTTAAATGATTGTTTGTTTATTGCCGTGCTCAATTTTCATGGTATTTTAGTTCGTTCGTGTCAACCGCAGACGCCCCCGTACGTCGCATTTACACATGTTTGGGGCGCGCGCGATGGCTGGTGGTGGTAATTTTTCACTCGCCTCGTCGCCGGCGGCTTTTCCACCGTCTGTGGGTGGTGGGATGTTTTTGCACCTATTTTTCGCTCGCTCGTTGGTAGCAAATTGTATCGGTAGGTTTTTACTACTTCTCGGTGGTCTTGCTCCCCCCGTGTACCACACACGACGATTGTTGCTATTTATTATTAGTTGCTGCTGACGGCGAAACACGACCGGTGTTGTATGCTTCGTGCTCTGTTTCGCGTGAGTGTAATCATCGAGAACAGATTGGATTGGATGGATAACTCTGTCGTGGATCTTATTTGATTTATTTTGTTGGTAGGAATGAACCTAATTGAACACGAATTTGTTAATTTTATGTAATTCTAATGGGATTGGAAGGCATTTTGTGTTTCACTAAAAAGCGCAACATCGTGTTCACGTATTTCGGAAACATCAAAAGCAACTTTCAACCGTCGTCAAAACTTCAGCTTGGCGTAAAATTGGCAAATCACTTCCACAAATCCCGGGATGATGATGTTGATGAGCTGATAAAGTTCAGCAAACACATCCGAGCTTCCCTCTCCCATTTTGCTCAAAATCCGGATCGAATCCGCCCTCAAACTTGCACCACTTCCCTGTGTAACCGGACCCCGGGCCTCGCTGCTCTCGGTGATAGAGACGTAAGGATCATAAACAGCCGGGGGCGGTGGGTTTTGCGGGGACGCTCCTAAACGATTCACGATTACGGAACGGCACACAATTCCGAGCCAATAATGTTGTGCGCTCGGAATGAAATTTCTGTCCGCAGCTCGCCGTGCCTCTTGATCCAAATTTTCCTCCAACATGTGGTGTGTGTGGTGTATGGGATGGGTTTTCTTTCCCTCTTTTTGTATGTGCCTCCTATCGCCCCTAGGGGAGGCGCACTAAAGATGCGGGCTGTGCTTGCTGCTGCCGGCTGCTTGCTGCACGCACGATGAGACATGAAGACACACACGCCATATCGTACATCCCATAAAGGGGGAAAAGCCGCATATTATGATGGAACACAACAGCGATACACGAGAGGGGAAAGAGCGAGTGAGCTCAAGAAGTTGCCGTCCGCCATCGCTCACGACCCCCCTCCCTTCTCGCCCGTCCACCCACTAGAATACATGACCAACTCGTCGACCCCCCCACGACAGACGATCTGTCTGCAGCCATGATGTGATGGAATAGATGTGCGTTTTTATTTTTATTGCCATCTTTGCCGAGTTTTGTAAACACACCACTCACTTAAGTGCCTATATTTATCTTGTTTGAATGGGATATCGTTTTCTCAGTTGCTTTATTATTATTTGTGTGTTTTAAAAGACGGTGGCACTGGCGCACTGGTAATCCGGATATTGGGGGGGGGGGGAAGAGGCAGTTTGTGTGTGTGTTTTATGTGTGTTTTGTCTCGCGTTTTCGTTTTCCGACTTTGGTCGGCAGATTCGAGGCATCATAGGTCTCTTTAAAATAGGAGATCTTTTTGAACCGTGTTCTGCGTGGCCAAGGGAGATGTCAAGCGAGAGGTTGAGGAAAGATTTTGACGATATGAGATGCGTCGCGGTCGTAAGATCGCACTTTGATGAATCATTTCGGAAGCTAATTGTGTGTGTTTATGTAGGTGTTGTAAAAAAACAGACGGGAATATAGGAAGAAAGCAAGATCTGGTGTTGTTACCCCTCTTTATTTCTATTTATAAACGTCTCTAAAGGCTTTGTTAAACAAGCCCGTGAGGTAGGTGGTTGAAAATGTCAGACGAGATTCGAACCCATGACGTACGTTGTGCGTGGCATTGCATTTATCGAATACTGTATTGAAGAGTGCGCTCGTAAGAGAGATTAATTTGCCCATATAAAGTAGCTACATCAATGTAAAATGGAGCAAACATGTTTTTTGTGACCAGACTTTCAATTCGTTCTCAAAACACTCCCTAATTTTCCCATCAATTAGTTCAACCTTTTCCCCTAGTGTTAGCCGCCTAGAGGCACGAAATAGGGTTCGAATGGGATCGATTCTTGATGCTGGTTTAAATGATTTAGGGACGACAACAATAATAAACAGAATCCCATCTTCACCCTTCGGTCAACAAGCATGAGAGGGAAATGAAGAATGTCTTCTCCACAGCGGCGCAATCAATTTATTGGATCAGCCTCAAAGTTCAAAGATCACCACTTTCTCCGCATCCGGGAGCGCGCCTTTACGGCAATGAAAATCAATTGAAGGCTCAATTGTTCGCCCGGCTGGCTCCCCCCTTGTATGATGGTTCCAATTTCAATTAACTCGTGGAACCACGGACAGCTTTGTCTTTGGGACACATTTTTGAACTGTGAGCGGCTCGTGGAGAGATGACTGACTTGTACATGCTGTAATCGCCATTGACACGCGAGCTCGAATTGAACTGTTGGGTCTTTTCGCCGTTCTGTTTTGATTGCGAAGCTGTGAACAGAGAAACACCCCACCCAGGTAACGATTCCGTGACATTCGTTAGCCGTCCCGCCGATCCACCACCACCATCGACGACATAGAGTTGCCCCGACCGTCCAACTGCATGCCGCCGCCTCCACTATCTCCACCACGCTCACGATCCCGATCACGGTGATCTCTGTCTCTTCCACCACCACCACCACCACCGCCTCCACCGCCACCACCACCACCACCACCGGGACCAGGACCACCAGCGGAATTGCCTCCAGGTGCACCCGGACCAGCACCGCCACCTCCACCACCCGATCCAGGCTCCTCGTCCTTCACGTCCGCCTGTTTGGCGAGATTTCGCAGTGCTGCAGCGAACGAGCCGGCGCCACCACCTCCTCCTCCAGCACCACCAGTGCCGCCACCACCACCACCACCCCCTCCCCCACTACTGCTGCGTCCACCGGAGGACGGGTTCTGTGTGTTGGGTGAGGCGTGAATGGTGCCGCCGCCGCCGTGCGCCACCGACGGTACACCGAGCGGTGACTGCTGCGGTGGCCCCGGCGGTACCAGGCCCGGCGACGCTCCCGGCGGGAGATGGTTCGGACCACCGAGCAGGTGGTTCGACAGCGGGGAGGAAGACGGATGGTGCAGTAGCTGCTGGGCGGAAGTAAGTACGGGCGGGGCCGGACTGGTGACGGGACGTTTCTGTGCCAGTTTCGATTGCACTGTGAGGAAGAGAAGCAAAACAAAAGCAGGATTATTAGTTTTTTCTTCATTGTGGCTTGTTTTGTTTGAAAGTTTAAAGGCATTTGTTGATAATACGATACAAAACAAACAATGCTCAATCGGAAATTGGCAAAAGATATCGATATAAAATGATTGAGTGGCGCCATCTATTGACGGGTCACATAAACTAAAACCTTTTTTCTGTTTTCAACAATTTCAATATTATTCCTGCAGGCTTAACTACAATTCCAACAGTTCATGGTGACATCAAGTGGAACGTATTCGCTGAAAAATAAGTGAAATTGTTTCAGTCGTTTGAGTTTTATCTGGCAACAAGGAACAAATGGATGGAAAACATAACCTTAAATAACTAATGGGGAAGAATGTCCAACGTTCATTAAAATTGCAATAACACGAATGATTGATTCCTCCGATAGAATCTGAACATGCCCAGTTGCACGCAATCTTTCGGTAGTAACCTAACCCCGCTGCAGGGATTTGAGCGAATTCAACAAGTATTGATTTTACTTGTTTTGATTTTACTGCTGCCCGGAACTCCAGCGTAGAATATTTAATACGTTCTACCGTAACCGGGGTCAGCAAAATAGATTGCTATTTGAACCAATCTCGCCTCATGCAATGACGACACACGACCCGGCAAATCGCCCCAGCGAGGTCCTCCTCTGTTCATGTGTAATTTTGAGCCATAGACCGAACCCTTCCCGAGCTGTATTTCGGTCAGTTGGAAAACGTGCGTGGTGCTGTGTCTGGATTTGGTATATGACGTAAAATTAGACCCGATTCTATGGACCAATCTCTCCCATCACAGCTGCCATTACCACTTACGGGAAGAATCCAAACCAACAACGGCAACCGACATCGAATTTGCCTACCATCCTCTCAAGCGGCAGCACCACACCCCGGGATGCAGTTGGCCAATGGAATGGCGGTTCGATATTGCTCTGCTGCCGGTACGTGCCACAGCTCATTCCTGGCAGAACCACATCGCACTCTGCTGCTAAACTAATCGTCGAAAGTCATCAAGTGTTCAAGTGCTGGGGAAGCGTAGCTGCTTCGAAAGCTTCGGTTCGAAAAATTCATCCACGAGGAAGGGATGAGAGAGTGAGGCGGCTGTGTATGATCGATGTAATTTGATTTATCTATCGCCCTCGAGAGGAGCGAAGCTACCGTGAACTAGTTCCGGTGGGGCTGGTGTAATTAAACTACCCTGTGCTCTGTTCCAGTTCTGTCTATGCCATAGACTTTGATCCCATTCCATCGTGTACGTGTACGTGTGTTTGAAATCGAATTTCAATATAAGTGCATAGAGGAGCTTAACAGGAAGTTGCTGAAGCGGGAGTGTATACATGTAATCTAGCAGGACACGTTGCATGATCCATGTTATCACACTTGTTACAAATTGTGTTTGATAAGTGATTTTTTTATCACACCATATATGACAAATAGTTATGAGTTATTGATTCTCTACTGTCGAGAATTTAGAGGCAAAAAAGAGATACACATGTTTGGCCACTTTACTCTACAACGTGTTCCTATGCAGCACAACCTTTTTCAAAATGAAAATAAGCTTCTGTGGAAATAGTAATCCCATCTGCAACACTAATTGATCTTCTTTTTCCAACAACAACAAAAAACCCTCCCGAATAGTTGCTAACAAGTTTTTTTCCCTTCGAGAACGTCTCGAGCTTAACCTCTTCCAGATAAATCTGCCCGAATCGCTCGAAGGAAAAGGTGTTGCTGTAATATTTAGCAAACAATTTCACGCTCCATTAAACCTCGCCACCCAAGCCCGAGCTTTCCACTCACGAAGCGGCACGGCAGCTGCTCACGCGGCGGAACGTAATGTTGGGAACGAAAATATAAACAACAGTCCTAAAACTACAGAGCACCACACCACCAAGAAGCGAGCACCACCACCATAAGCGGCTTAAAAACCTGGGCCGCGCACAATTATTTGGTTCACCGTCGCCAGAGAGCCCGTTTATTCTTCTTTTTTTTTTGGGGCGTTAAGAAGCCCTCGCTAGCGGTTGAGAACCAGTAGAAAAATAGAACCCGCTCTCGCGACACCTCCAGAACCGGTGTTGGTGAGTTTGCTATTTGTGCTGCCGGGTTTCTTTCCTAGTTTACCGTCTTACAACCGCACACACCACTCGTGTGCTCGAAGGGGAAAGAAAGCGATTTTTATTCCGCTTTCTTGCCGGACCCCGCATTAAGTTTGGCCCGAAAACAAGTACGATAACTAATTTTCGCTTGAGCAACTGTGCCCGGACAAACCCCTAATGCGGGTTCGGAACATCCTTTCGACGTGTGTGTGTGTGTGTGTGTCTGGGTAAGAACTTCCTTGAGTGGATTTATTTTAAGGGACCGCACAATGAAACGAAGCCCTCTTCGGGGAGAAGGTCAGAGGTGTTTGGGTATGATATGCACACACAAACACACACACAGCAGAACAGGAAGTTGTGCTCTACTAAGGAAAAGGACAAACTGGGAACATACCCAATCTGTCAATGATCCTTTTAATACGCAATTTTGGCAGTATTTTTACACTTCCCTTGGGTCTGCTGCTCTGCCCTGTGCCCGTGTCTTTGCCTGCGACCCAACCCCATGCTGCTTCCACTGGCTGGCGGTAACGCCTCGTTTGCCGTGTGTGTGTGTGTGAGGTGGTGTCATGTTTCTTCCTTCTTCCCTTGCGGCACACCGACCGAGAGGCACAGGCAACCTTGCGAACACACGCTGCCGGTGTGGCGAAGGATTAATGGCATTACGGCCGTCTCTCGGACCCTCTAGGATTCCCCGCTGTGGGAAGGTCTGTATTGCGCTGCGAGACCGAAGAGCCGTCGCCGCCGCCGCCGGTTCCTAAGCGCAGCAGGGAGCAGGGCAGGCACAGACAGGAAAAAAGAAACTTCCGAAAAACGGAATAACGGAGTGTGGAAAATCACTTAAGGATAATTGTTCTCGCCCCGTGCGTCGTGTTATAATGTGGGTCATGCTGTGCTGCACAGCGATGTCGTAGCAGCCCTACCAGTTCGGCGCAGAACGAGATCCAGCAACGCTACCAACCGGTGATGCAGAATCGACACATTCTCCCGTGCCAGTTCCTGGAACCTTATTACGTATGCAGGCATTGAAGCGCCCTAGCGAGCCAAGAAGAAAGAAGGAACCTCCGCGTTCTGCGAAGAATCTGCTTTAACGTACCTCTGCCGAACCGGAACCGGGAGTATGTTACACTGTTACCTTCAGGGCACGAACAGATTCTCACAGTAATCGATCCATCATGCTCCCTTTTGAACGATGAACACCCCATTGAGGTTTTCAGTGAACCAGTTGTGCCCGGCAAACGAATGTCACGGAATCGTTACCTGGGTGGGGTGTTTCTCTGTTCACAGCTTCGCAATCAAAACAGAACGGCGAAAAAACCCAACAGTTCAATTCGAGCTCGCGTGTCAATGGCGATTACAGCATGTACCAGTCAGTCGTCTCTCCACGAGCCGCTCACAGTTCAAAAATGTATCCCAAAGACAAAGCTGTCCGTGGTTCCACGAGTTAATTGAAATTGGAACCATCATACACGGGGAAGCTAGCACGGCGAACAATTGAGCCTTCAATTGATTTTCATTGCCGTAAAGGCGCGCTCCCGGATGCGGAGAAAGTGGTGATCTTTGAACTTTGAGGCTGATCCAATCAATTGATTGCGCCGCTGTGGAGAAGACATTCTTCATTTCCCTCTCATGCTGTTGACCGAAGGGTGAAGATGGGATTCTGTTTATTATTGTTGTCGTCCCTAAATCATTTAAACCAGCATCAAGAATCGATCCCATTCGAACCCTATTTCGTGCCTCTAGGCGGCTAACATTAGGGGAAAAAGTTGAACTAATTGATGGGAAAATTAGGGAGTGTTTTGAGAACGAATTGAAAGTCTGGTCACAAAAAAAACACATTTTAGCTCCATTTTACATTGATGTAGCTACTTTATATGGGCAAATTAATCTCTCTTACGAGCGCAATCTTCAATACAGTATTCGATAAATGCAATGCCACGCACAACGTACGTCATGGGTTCGAATCTCGTCTGACATTTTCAACCATCTACCTCACGGGCTTGTTTAACAAAGCATTTAGAGACGTTTATAAATAGAAATAAAGAGGGGTAACAACACCAGATCTTGCTTTCTTCCTATATTCCCGTCTGTTTTTTTACAACACCTACATAAACACACACAATTAGCTTCCGAAATGATTCATCAAAGTGCGATCTTACGACCGCGACGAATCTCATATCGTCAAAATTTTTCCTCAACCTCTCGCTTGACATCTCCTTGGCCACGCAGAACACGGTTCAAAAAGATCTCCTATTTTAAAAAGACCTATGATGCCTCGAATCTGCCGGCCAAAGTCGGAAAACGAAAACGCGAGACAAAACACACATAAAACACACACACAAACTGCCTCTTCCCCCCCCTAAAAATATCCGGATTACCAGTGCGCCAGTGCCACCGTCTTTTAAAACACACAAATAATAATAAAGCAACTGAGAAAACGATATCCCATTCAAACAAGATAAATATAGGCACTTAAGTGAGTGGTGTGTTTACAAAACTCGGCAAAGATGGCAATAAAAATAAAAACGCACATCTATTCCATCACATCATGGCTGCAGACAGATCGTCTGTCGTGGGGGGGGTCGACGAGTTGGTCATGTATTCTAGTGGGAGGACGGGCGAGAATGGAGGGGGGTCGTGAGCGATGGCGGACGGCAACTTCTTGAGCTCACTCGCTCTTTCCCCTCTCGTGTATCGCTGTTGTGTTCCATCATAATATGCGGCTTTTCCCCCTTTATGGGATGTACGATATGGCGTGTGTGTCTTCATGTCTCATCGTGCGTGCAGCAAGCAGCCGGCAGCAGCAAGAACAGCCCGCATCTTTAGTGCGCCTCCCCTAGGGGCGATAGGAGACACATAAAAAAGAGGGAAAGAAAACCCATCCCATACACCACACACACCACATGTTGGAGGAAAATTTGGATCAAGAGGCACGGCGAGCTGCGGACAGAAATTTCATTCCGAGCGCACAACATTATTGGCTCGGAATTGTGTGCCGTTCCGTAATCGTGAATCGTTTAGGAGCGTCCCCGCAAAACCCACCGCCCCCGGCTGTTTATGATCCTTACGTCTCTATCACCGAGAGCAGCGAGGCCCGGGGTCCGGTTACACAGGGAAGTGGTGCAAGTTTGAGGGCGGATTCGATCCGGATTTTGAGCAAAATGGGAGAGGGAAGCTCGGATGTGTTCGCTGAACTTTATCAGCTCATCAACATCATCATCCCGGGATTTGTGGAAGTGATTTGCCAATTTTACGCCAGGCTGAAGTTTTGACGACGGTTGAAAGTTGCTTTTGATGTTTCCGAAATACGTGAACACGATGTTGCGCTTTTTAGTGAAACTTCTCTGTGGGTGGGCGGCCGCCCTGTCACTTTGAAATGTCAAATAATTACCATCGCACGTACGCGCGTCATTCATGCAAAGCGATGGGAAATGATTGGTGACAGGACGGTCCAGCGCGGACTTGATCCCTGTGTGCTGGCAAATCGGGTCTTAGGCTTCCCCGGAAGGTGACACTCGTTCATAATTCATTTAATTCGCACCACGACCTGGCCCTTGTGTCCGTTTGAGAGCTGCTTAATAGGGTGTTAATCAGGTTATTAGTTAGGTCGATTGGATATACAGTGGTGGACAAATTTAATCTTTGATCTTTATATTAATTACTTATATGCTCATTGCTCAATCTGTATAAATGGACGATGTGGTGTGAAAATCTATATCATTTCGGTAGTCACTGTTAAAATTCTGTCAAGTGAAGATAGGTGCTCTTCAGATCATGTACTGTACTTATCAACAGCATATGTTAGTTTTAACGCTAACTCAAGCTCCTAAACATAATCAAAATGCCTTCCAATCCCATTAGAATTACATAAAATTAACAAATTCGTGTTCAATTAGATTCATTCCTACCAACAAAATAAATCAAATAAGATCCACGACAGAGTTATCCATCCAATCCAATCTGTTCTCGATGATTACACTCACGCGAAACAGAGCACGAAGCATACAACACCGGTCGTGTTTCGCCGTCAGCAGCAACTAATAATAAATAGCAACAATCGTCGTGTGTGGTACACGGGGGAATCGTGAATCGTTTAGGAGCGTCCCCGCAAAACCCACCGCCCCCGGCTGTTTATGATCCTTACGTCTCTATCACCGAGAGCAGCGAGGCCCGGGGTCCGGTTACACAGGGAAGTGGTGCAAGTTTGAGGGCGGATTCGATCCGGATTTTGAGCAAAATGGGAGAGGGAAGCTCGGATGTGTTTGCTGAACTTTATCAGCTCATCAACATCATCATCCCGGGATTTGTGGAAGTGATTTGCCAATTTTACGCCAAGCTGAAGTTTTGACGACGGTTGAAAGTTGCTTTTGATGTTTCCGAAATACGTGAACACGATGTTGCGCTTTTTAGTGAAACAATCGTTTGCTATAGCAAAAATGTGGCTTGCAAGAAGTGCATGTAATGATGGGAAAAATGCTTCCAAACACGACCAGTACCTCAAACCGAAAACAAGTTCTTACACCGAACAAGTTCTTTCGTCTCGCATAACGCCCCTAAAGCAAAAGAACACCCCAAGCCACACGTTTCAATCGGTTAAACGACGTGAAAAACTATCCCTAACCCGACAGGGACCAACAAACAAAAGTGACTGGTTTACGACACCACAAACCAACACCCAGGTTGAAAACCAGACCAGGCAGGATGGCAGCACCAACAACAATAGTGTTAATCGGACATTTTATTCAACCATTTAGTTCCACTAGCTACCCTTTAGCAGCGTGTAACCCAGTATCTGCGCCACCAACGGAGGGAACTCCGGCGACCTGACGAAATATGCCACGAATGCGATTGAGAGATGGAGAAAGGAAGAGGCAGAACAAAAAAGTTTATTAAGCACGAAAACGCACCACATACCGCAACTCGGCAACTAAAACAAAAAGAGCTGCTCCCAGTCATTGCACGTTACTGATAGCGCAAGAGTGAGAGCAGGGCAGAGTGTGAGAGAGAGAGAGGGAAGGTCGTTAGTATGCACAAGGAGATTGGGGGGTTTGGTGGGTGGAACCATGGTGGCGTTACTGTGTGTGTGCGTGCTTACCAAAACTTTATCCATCAAATCCGGCAGTCGTGGAAAAGCGTGGAAAAACCGGGGAAAAATGCACAACAGCAGGGGCGGATCACTTTCCTTCTCACGCGCAGTGAGTGCAGTGAGTCACCCCCTTCCCCTCTTCTGCTGCGTCCCACACCCACACCACAGAGTGCGTTGGTAGTGATTTCGAAGAAGTTTCCTTTTTCGCAGGGAGCAGCAGCCACGGGGAGAACAAGAAAAAACAAACACACACACAAATCGGTGGCAATCGAAAAACATCACACCCCGTGAGTTTTGGGGCGTGGGAGAGGGAGGTGGGGGTGAGAGATTAAAAAAAGAAAGAAAAAACGATGAAGTGTGAAGTGAAAAACAGAGAAGGCGCAAAGTGGTGCGCGCGGTGAGTGAGTGAGTAGAAAACGACAAACAAACATCATACCGAGACAAACCCAAACCAACCACACCAAGCCCGAGCCACCGAAACGCGAGAAGGAAAGCGTTATTTGCCGACCGGTCATAAAAGTGAAGTAAAATGTTGACATAACGCGAGTAAGACGGGACCCGGTGGATGAGGGAAAGTAGTGCCCCACAAGTAGCGAAACGAAACGAAAAACACATAAAAACATGACGACAAACGACGATTACAAATCGTTACAGGAGGACAGGGAGAGAGAGAAAGAAAGAGAGCGAAACTAAACTAACAAAAACAAAAAAAAGCGTCAAGTGCCATAAAAATCATTTATATCATAAATAAAAGCTTTCGCCCGTGTGGGCCAAACGGTGGGACGTGGCACGGGAAGCCCTGGTGGAAGAGGAACAGGACGAAAAAACGAATCCCCCCGGATCAAAGCAGTCGGTGATGCAGGTTCGGAGTGTGTTTTGTATGGGTTTAGCTTTATTTTCTCCTTTTTCCACGGGCACCCGGGTTGTAGAAGTGCGCAAGGTGCTAGAAAAGTGTGTTCGGCTGCTTGGTGAGACTTTTCTCTCTCCTCCTATCACACACTGGCAGGACGCACTGTGAGGATGCGAAATACTAGCGCCCACTTGAAGTATGGAATATGTTTTATGAGTACTTCGCACCCTGGTCCGGGGTACCTGCAGTTGTGCTGCCGGGAGCTGGGCTGGGCTGTGAGCAAATCTTTTCTATTCGTCTGTAAATTCAAAGTGAAATGTACAAGCGCGGTGAAGCTGGCGGAACAAAGCACACACACACAGCAGCTTGTGTTGGAAGGTGTGAAACGAGTGTTCGGGCCGCTCTTGCTCGGCTCTTGCAACTACAGTGGGGTTGCACTTTTTTTGTTGCGCCATGTTGATCTATCCGGTGTGGGTGGGTGTGTGT
>KZ071818.1:106991-118338 GCA_002091845.1 Anopheles cracens | reverse complement strand
CCCCGCACGCAGACAGGGGTGAAGCTATTTTATGTCAACCGGAAACCGATGACTGTATCCGACCCTAATGTGCGTTCAACGACACGCACATACGCGGCGCGGGAGGAAAAAGGATGTAGGAGGGAGAAAGGGAAAATCCAAATGTTTCCAAGAAAACCGATACCCAGGCGTGGCGTGTGGCGAAACCCGGCGGTAGTACATCGTTCTGATTCGATTCCCGTCACTGCGCGCCGTGAAATTTGTTGATTTGTTTGTGTTTTCTTTTCTTTGAAAATTTCCTCCAAAGGAGGAAACGAAAAAAACAACAACAACGACGATGGGAAAGAAAAGCCCGCAACTCGACTCGAGGAAGGTAATTTTAGACCGTCGTCTGCGCGCTCGAGGGAGAATTCTATTGATCTTTCACTTGCGAGGTTACTGGCTTAATTCGATGTTCCCTATGTGAAAGTATGCGGGGACCGAGGGAGAGAATGTAAAGAATCTGAGTGCTGAGGCGCTGGCAAAACTATTCCCCACACACACACACACAGGCACACACCTTCAGCTTCTTCATTTTGAAAAGCACCATGCGCATCCATCACCCACCACGAGGACCACCGGGCGTCTCCATCGGGGAAACGGTTCCACCCACCGGTTCTCTGTGTGCTGGTTGCTCGTGAGCGGGTGGGTGGGAAAGGGGGCGGCAGCGACGGTGAAGTGCAGCGTATTTACCACCCACTTAGTGAACCGAAGTGACTCGCTCGCTTTAATGGTGATGGTGTCGATGTCAAATTAAATATGAACTCAAGTGGATAATAAACAGCAGGCGGTGGCGGCGAACGGTACCCTGTTGGCAGCCAGGGTGATGTTGAGTTTTCCTCCCTCGCCTCCGGCACAACCGTCATCCTGAGGGTTGCACGAGCGTTCAACGAACGAAGAAAAGGATGGAGATGGCTTACAACACCCCTCAATGCGAGAGAGAGCGTAGTTCATTCTCTGCGGTGTAAAATTTTCCCCTCCAGCTACAGAAAGCGATGTAAAACAGTGTTGGTGCATCTCGCGAGAGCGAAACGAAACGAAAAACACATAAAAACATGACGACAAACGACGATTACAAATCGTTACAGGAGGACAGGGAGAGAGAGAGAAAGAAAGAGAGCGAAACTAAACTAACAAAAACAAAAAAAAACGTCCAAGACACGCCATGATGAGGAGGGTCCGCACGCGGGTGTCGATTCGTGCTAAAATATGGTCGCAAATAAAACAAACCAACATCTTGATCCGGTCGTATTTCTTTTATTCATGCCCGGCTATGTAGTCCTTGCCGGAACGAGAGCAGAAAAAAATTATACGGCCTTCGAAGCGAAAGAAGGAGTGAACCGACAGGAGAGGAAAAGTGCTAAACCAAAACACACACACACACAGGATGCTCAAAACGAAAGGAGGGTGAGAGGAGGGTTGAGGGGCCGGGAGAACGAAGGCCTTGACATCCGACTCCGGGGGCCGCAGGATGGAAGTATTTTATCAGCTCACTAATTAGATAAATCCGTATCATCACCGTGCCCGTATCCGCTCAAACGATTATTTGCTGGTTCGAGGTTAAATGTACGCGCGCCAAACGGGAGTGTGAGCGAGAGCGAGTGCCGCGAAGGTGTCCCTTTCCATCGTGCGCACCCACTGACCATTTTTCATCACTCGCCCGACGACTTTTCTTTGCACGTCCCATCCGTTTCCCACCGAGCGCGAGCGTAAATCAATTTCTCGTGCCCTCTCACTCTCGCACGCACACACACACACAGGCACACACCTTCAGCTTCTTCATTTTGAAAAGCACCATGCGCATCCATCACCCACCACGAGGACCATAAAAACCGGGGAAAAATGCACAACAGCAGGGGCGGATCACTTTCCTTCTCACGCGCAGTGAGTGCAGTGAGTCACCCCCTTCCCCTCTTCTGCTGCGTCCCACACCCACACCACAGAGTGCGTTGGTAGTGATTTCGAAGAAGTTTCCTTTTTCGCAGGGAGCAGCAGCCACGGGGAGAACAAGAAAAAACAAACACACACACAAATCGGTGGCAATCGAAAAACATCACACCCCGTGAGTTTTGGGGCGTGGGAGAGGGAGGTGGGGGTGAGAGATTAAAAAAAGAAAGAAAAAACGATGAAGTGTGAAGTGAAAAACAGAGAAGGCGCAAAGTGGTGCGCGCGGTGAGTGAGTGAGTAGAAAACGACAAACAAACATCATACCGAGACAAACACAAAACCAACCACACCAAGCCCGAGCCACCGAAACGCGAGAAGGAAAGCGTTATTTGCCGACCGGTCATAAAAGTGAAGTAAAATGTTGACATAACGCGAGTAAGACGGGACCCGGTGGATGAGGGAAAGTAGTGCCCCACAAGTAGCGAAACGAAACGAAAAACACATAAAAACATGACGACAAACGACGATTACAAATCGTTACAGGAGGACAGGGAGAGAGAGATTTCCCTATGTGAAAGTATGCGGGGACCGAGGGAGAGAATGTAAAGAATCTGAGTGCTGAGGCGCTGGCAAAACTATTCCCCATACCGTTGCGCTAGTAAACCACTGTTCGTGCCTGAGCTCATGACTAATTTGCGCCTCATACCAGTTGAGATGTGTTCATGTTTCCTTTTGCCCGGTTTTTTGCCATGGACCATAAGCAGCCAGTTCATAACGATAGCAATGTTTTGCATACTTATAGGCGCAAATTCATCCGTGACATAAACCAGCGCAATGAAAGAGGGCACTTATGTGAGTATACCAAGATTTGTTAAAAATAATGGATACATATTGAGCAACAATTTCTTCATTATTTCAGGTAGTTTACAAATTTAGACTAAGCTAGAAAAAGCTTTTAAATATCATTTCAATTCCAATAACAACATCAACCGGATAGCAGCCTTCCCCAAGCCATCTTCGCGATGTTTCGCTGATATCACTACCAGAGAGCAAAAGAAAGGAAATCAATTTTGGCGACGTCTCCAAGGCTGCCTGCGTGCTGCATTTATATGCCGCTCCCTTTTGCCAATTGCAGGCCAGTTGCAAGAGCGCACCAAAAGCACCATTAAACTTTCTTTATTACACGCTCATAAAAGAACTGATTATGGTGGCGAACTGTCGTTCCAAAAGCTGGGGCGAAAAAATCCCGACTAAAACTAGGACCATTCAAGACCGCCGCCGAAAAGGATGGCCAAATCTGCGGACAGAACTCAACGCTCCAGCTCCTCGTTTGCCGGTACGCGGGATAGATGGATTGATGGTAAGATTTGCTCGCAATCGATCACGATCAGCATCGCGAAGCGGGAGCACCGGGATTGCGGGATTTATTTACTGTACTAAGAAGGCCCCGGGCAGCCCACAGCATCCGTGGCCGTGTAAAGTAGGAACGGTCAGAGAAATCGGACTGCACAGCGAAACGCGAAATGCAAACGGAACAAAACGGCAGCCGATTTTCCCGTCGAACGAGCCCGTTGAGCGGGTGAGTTGGAAGCGATCCAAATCGAACAATCGGAGCTGGTACCGCCAGTCACGGGGGCAAAAAACTACGTTCCGCATGCGTGGCCCCGGTGCGCTTTACAAAAGCTCTGTCCAACGTCCAACCAAATCCCATCGCTACATCCTTCCGGCGTCCGGAAGCAATCGAAGCTATCGGCGACGGCGACCACGACCGGATGGAAGCGAGGCGACCATTCACATATTTCACATTTCCTGCCATCATTCCTGGGGCACACGTGCACACACGCACACACACCTATAAACATACCAAATCTCAACACGGTGGCGTGAAAAAGGAACATCAAGAACGTGATTTTACGCTCGCACAGCTTTTCTCCGGCAATTTTCCGACGCGTTAGAACTGGCAATTGGCCACGAAGCAAATTTGCGACAGCAAAACTACGACGTGTCTTTTCAGGATGTTGGTAAGCACATTTCAATGCTACAACCACCAGAGGCGCTCACATTCTTTCGCCTCTTTTTGCTGGTTTGTGCAGTGTTGTTCTGGTCTATTTTAAGAGTAGTATTGTTCTGGTAAAAGGGCGACGTAAAGTGTAATTAACAACTTTACCAGGAAAATTGCAAGAACATCATCAGAAAAAATGGACTGGCACGAAGAAGCTGGAAGTAATGGCAATAATAAAGAACAAAACGATAAGTAAACGAAGTTAACATCTTGGCATTCAATCTGCACCCGAGGATCCTACGTCATGAAACTATAATTGAGAAAACGATAACGCTGCTCTGTTCTACCCTTCTGCTTCCCTCAGCAGCTCGGAGCTCAGCAGATCCGGATCCTTCTCGGAATAAGGGATCCTTGCATATGCCAAGTACTCGCAGGGCACGATGAATGATAGACAAGCATCATCATCATTATTATTATGCGAGCAGTGATTTAGATTCTCGATATGAGAGATTTAATTTCGTTCGTGCATTTGCACACGTGCCGGCTCTTTTCCTTCTCAGGAACGAAACGAAAACAAAAACGCGACAACTTAAGTATTTTCACAAACGGGAAAAGAAGGATTTCTCCACGTGCCGTCACTTCGTGGAAGCGCCGGAAGAATAGGAAATCACGCTCCTCACGCGAATCGTTCCACGCCCGACCGAAACCAACCACACGCACACACACACATTTCGCCCTTTCGACGGAAATCGCCCTTCGAACTTTCTTTTCGTACATTCAAGACACAAAAGGACCGCAGAACCCGAAAACGAGCAACGTCTTATTTTGTCAACACCCAATACATCCCGGCCCCGGGTGGGAGGAAAAACAGTCTCCTTCGGTTTGATCCGGACGAAAAGAATTCACAAGACGACCACCCGTGGGGTTTTGTGTGGGAAATGGGCGTAGGAAATAGAAAACTCAAATGCAAACAAAAAACAGGAACCATCTCTTTTGGTAGGTTGCAAGGTGGCAAAAGGCCAGAGAGAAGAGTTAACAGTTTTCCTCTTTCGAACACTCGAAGGCAGGAAGTTTGCGCCGCCCGTTGTTGGGCAAACATTTTGTCGGGCAAGGGCGTGGGCAAGAGGAGCTCATGATTTGCATAATAGCAGGAAACGATATGCATTCACCAATGATTGACTTTTGTCCAGGAAATCTTTCTTTAATTTTCATTTCTTTAATCCAGACGTGTAGAGGGCGTTATCGTTAAAGAAGTTTATTTTTAGTTCCGGAATGATGAGTGTCCGCATCGATCCTCCACACATGCTCAGTCATTCGAACATTTAATCCGCTTCCAAATCGCAATAACACAGTGTAACAAGTAGCTTGACAAGGGATCTTGAACACCCAGCGAAAAAGGATGTGCCCAGGGTTGGACTTTCTTACCGGGTAGTGGTATTGGTGCGTGAATGTTGGTCAATCCTCGTGGTATCCATTCCATGTTGATTGGATTCGGTTAGCCGACGCACAGGAATCGCCCACACGTATGACGGCACAAACAATTCCCGCCAGACGAACAGATGATTATGTCCGGAAGGCCAGCAGCACTTTTCGGTAGACTTGTTTGTCACACAAACTTACGGAATCTTCGCAACGGACATGGTTAAATCGTTTCCAAAACTGCCGTCGGTAAATTGAGCGGACGATCTTTTGGGAGCAATGTGGATCTATCTCCAAATCCTTATCGTCAGCTGAGCTGGTTTGTTACCAGTGTTTAAATATCAGATACACTTTCCACAAGATATCTTTCAAACTTTTTAGCTGTAACTAATCTACGTGTCTGCGTCTACACATTCTGCTCACACCATCGTTATTCACAAACACATTCACATTGGCTCTGGAAAGGGTGTAATACACGTCACAATTTTGCACTTATAAGTACGAGATTTCAATTCATTTCAAAAATGTTGTTCTGTTTTCTTTTTCGCTAGAAATTGTCTTTCTTATCTTCGCAATTAATGTCGATATGTGTTACTTGTAAGTGTACACATTGAAAAATTGGAAATCTCCAAGTTGCTGAGGCGTATATATTTTCGATATGCAATTGACTAATCAAAATCAAGATTTTACGAACGATTTAGGCAACATTTATATTATACATTAAAACACCTTCAATAAGAATTGATTTTTTATGAAATTTTCCCGAGAAATACAGCAAAATGTGATGCAAATCATGTCAAAGTGAGCATTTTTTGTTGAGTTTTCCAAACATTCATCCATCCATCAACTTCCCGCATCGGAGCGGTGGGAAGTGCTCAACAGGAAGTGCATCGCCTGGCAATGGAGAGAAAACCATCATGGCCACCCTCTAGTCGACGTCGTGCTCTCGCCGTCGTCATCGTCACGGGCTCCCGAAAACACAGAATGCACTCGACGGCTGGCCCCGCACGGATGCTGCGCCGTTTGTTCCGCTAGCACTCAGTGCGAGGCGTAAAAAAGCGAACTTTTCTCCAGTCAGTTGTTTCAGGCTATTTGTGTTTTGCTCTTCTGCGCCGGACTCGCCGATTTTCATCGCGCTGAATAATTCAGCCGTGCACGGATTTACATGATTTGCTTTTCCACGCGCTGTTGTTGTTGCCTTTGATTACTCAACTGGTGTATTATCCCTCTTTTCACGATTTTTTCTTCTTCCACACACACACACGCGCGCACATACACACAGATGAGAATTCTGTGAGCGATCGTCGAATGGTTTCGTTCGCCTTCTCGTTCACACACGCGCAAAGCACCGATCGATCCCTCTCACACGCCGGGGAACACACGGTGGTCTGTGCAAACAGTGCGTGTTGTTACGCTGCGCCCGTCCAGACACCGTTGTTTGTTTACAGCAGATGTGCACACAGGCAACTGGGTTTGCCTCCCCGCTTCCGCCACAAACACATACACACACACACACACACGCAAACGTTAGGGGAAACGTTGGACACGCAGGCGCGTTCGCAGCATCACCCGCTGCTAGTTCTCGTTCTTATTTCGAACAAATTTTCGAAGGAGAGAGATGGTTAACGACACGATTGATACGGTACATTCTTCATACAATTTTGTTTGAGAACAAAATTCTAATAAAATTGTTGTTTTAGAATTCAATTTATTTCGATTTTGTTTTACCATCAACACACATATTTCATATCGCATAAGATATACTCAGATTTGATGGGAATTCTGCAACAGGAGCAGCTCCGTTCGGCTAGTACACAACTCCCACGCGGAGAAACGGCAAAGGGGTGCGACAGAGTAAGAATTTTACATGCATCAGGTACATCAGGGGTATTCGAGATGCATCGCACGCTAAGTATATTGCAACATGGTGCACACAGCACCATCTACGTTATCCTTTCGGCGACTCTTCGTCTCTTTTGCTCGCCTGCTCTCCCACGGCACCACCAACACTAGCACACCCACATCATTAGCACACGATTCGTTTCAATTACACATGCTCTCCTTATTTCTTTCCCATCACATTTACTCTGTAGCTCTCTCCCTCTCTTTCTCTCGCACGCTTTACGATGCTCACACTCAACACCATCCCTCCTCAGCCCAGCCGCATCCTTCTTCATCTTCGGCCACCAACAACCACCCTCGCACGCACCCTCGGTGCTACCCCCTTCGCTTCACCTCATCGAGCGATGCTGCTCCCGCCAGCCGGTGGCAACAACACGCGAGCACCGAAACCACGACACGACGGCGCGCAGAGGACACAGAGCCAAACACGGCAGCGCACACAGGACACACAGGGAACGCGTTCCGTTGCTGTTGCGGCAGCTGCTGCTGAGAAACTGCCGGCCGACTTGAGGGACCGGACGCCTTGAGCTTCCATTTTTCCCCGCGCAACAAGAACGAGAGCACGACGAACACGCCAGCCAGAGCGCACAAGAAGCCGCGCTGCTGGTGTGCGTGTGGCTAGGAGGTTGTGCATGTGTGCGCGAGAAGCGCACCGAAACCTTAGGCGTCCGAGTTTTCCCAGCTCGCACGCTCACTTCTGCTTTTCCTTGCGATTCTGTCTCTCTCCGTGTGTGTGTGTGTGTTTGTGTTGGTAGTTCGTTATCTGAGAAGCATCTGCTGGTGCTCTCGGCCGACACATACACACGACCGAGGGAGAAAGAGAGAGTGAGAGGGATGCGAAAGTAACGAACCGAAAGAGCATACCGAAGCATACCATATGTGTGCCGATATGTTTATACATAGATATCGGCCAGAGTGAGAGAGCGAACATGCGAACCGACACAAAGAAACAGACGAGAAAGGGCCAGGTCGGAAGACGGCCGCGCGACGACCATGTGGCGTACACGGGGCCCCAAGCAAGTGTGTGCCATGTACCGAGGGATTCTCGTGGCCATCGCAGACGAACGAACGAAAACCATATGCTGCTCCTCTCCCGTCTGCTGCCATGTACAGCGCCTCACGCGAAAGGAACCAGCAGCAGCGCCGCGCCACTCGAACACACACGCTCAGAGGGCCGTCGGTCGTGATGGTGTCCCACCAACACACACAAACACACACGGGCCCCGGTGGGATCCTTTGGTTGCCGCGATTTCGCGAGATGCAGTGTCACATAACATACACATGTGCATGCGCTGCGACGGTGCAATAATGGATGCTGCGGGCGCCATCTGGCGAGAAAACGATGCGATGCAATGTGATCCTGCCAGTCCAGAGACGAGCGCTGGAGGTGAAGAAACTGATACCGCAACGATTCCGGTAGCGACGACAACAACAACAAAAGTCACTTGTAAGTAGGAGATGAGACTAGTGCAGTCCAATTATTTTTAACGAAAGGCATTCGTTTTTTTTTTTCCGCGTGTCGCCTTGACTACACGCTGGGCCCAACGAGGTAGAATAAGCTGGCGCATAGTTACTCCCCTGAGGTGTGGGCATGACACGAAGGATGCATACGATGTGAAGCGGACGGTGTAGAGGCACACGGTAAAACCACTGTCACAGGTCAGCCTTATTGGGGACGGGTTTTTGGTGATGGAACAGTTGCATGTGAAATTTTTCATTACTATGTTGTCATTTAAGTTGTGAATGTCATATTTTTACAAAAGTAAGGAATTCGAATTTGAATAAATTTGATAAAAGAAACAATTCAAAAGGTAACATCAAGTAAAGAAAAAAGTAACAAGTGACAAGGAACTAAATATTTGAAAATAAGATTGCGCAAAAGAGTATAAAAACAGTGATGAAAAAGAAAGACATAAAACAATAGGAAAATAACATGAAAATTACATTATAAACATAGAAAAAAGCAATAAAAGAGAATATAAAAAATGAAAATACGAACCCAAACACGGTTCAAATATAGAATTTGAAAAGAAAAACACAAAACATTGATTAAATCTTGCAACACTGCAACAAACCCCATCAGTGCTCATCACACGCCCAAGAGAAGCAGAGAATTTCCGAGCTGCTGCTGGACAGCACGAAGAGGGGACAACAAAAGGTAGAAAATAGAGAAAAAAAAGGAAACGAGGAGTCAAGCATAGCGCAAGGGCAAATCGACTTACAAATGTTGGCACCATGTTCACGGCGTATTTATTCTACTTTTCACCACACCAATATCGTATCGTCCCGGTCGCCCGTCGTTGTCGTCGTCGTCGTCGTTTGCCGTGTTAAACTTACTACCTCCACCGTAATCCTTCCTCCCTTCTCCCCGCCTCTGATGGGTCTCCTGTTGCGGAAAAAAAAACGCTGCCGAACGTCGTCCTTTGTTGCCGAGTTGCACACACAGTGACGGAACGCTCGCTCGTGGTCTCTCCCCGCTCCACGGATCCGAAAAGGATCCGTTGCGCATTTGTTGCAACAGGAACACGCCGTCACCATGCAGCACACGGAGAGCCACAAGTCCTCCGTGCGCGCTCCCATCTCGTCTTCCGACGCTCGCACACAGCCGCCTCAATCGATCCATGCAAAACTGAGACAAAAAAATCCCATCCTTTCCAGCATGAAGTGCACAGCAGCGGCATTACAAAAGGCGGATGCACGCGGGCAACAGCAGCGGCAGCATATTGGAGACTGACTCGGCTGCTACGGGGCGGCCCCAACACATGACTCGACAACCGTGCGCATCTCATCATCACCGCAGCGCCGTCGCTGACGAGATATCTATCGTTTGGGTTCACAGCATCCGTCCGACGGTAGCGACAGCGTATCCTTCTCCGCATGACACGAAACCCACACGGATCCGGGAGATCACACATACATCCGCCGTTCCGACCCGGACGTCGATTCGCAACAGCAACAAAAAAAAAACCGGTTGCCAACGATTCGCTCGGCCGCAGGATCATAGGGATCCCGGGCGATGTGGGAAACGCATACGCACATCCTTATCCTCGTGATCCGCAATGCTGCAGCACCGGTGCACAACCGCACAGCCTGGGCACGTCCGTAGCGAAGTGGAAGGTTAACTAACAAACACACCGTGCGCATTCGACGGGATCATTCCGCGTGTCGCCTTGACTACACGCTGGGCCCAACGAGGTAGAATAAGCTGGCGCATAGTTACTCCCCTGAGGTGTGGGCATGACACGAAGGATGCATACGATATTCGGGCAATCGTCTCCCGTCTATATCCCAGGCGAGCGCTCTTGCTCACCGCTCGCAACGGCGTAGCTTCCCCAAACAGTGCCCAAGTGGATTCTCCCCAATTTTCCACTTGAAAAAGGATACACCACATCGGTTTCAGCCGATGCCGCGTCTCGCACACCTGATGAGCTGGTGCGTTGCGGGACCACAAAAAACCGCTCATAGCTCGCTGCCTGGGCTCAACATGGAAACCACCGGTGCTGCCGCACACAACGCCGGGTGTGTATGGGGTGTCGGCCCCAGGTGCATGAAACATGCCAGTGGAAAATCTACTCCCACACTCGGGTGCCCGGTACAGAGCGCGAAACAAACATGACAGCAGCGTACTTCGGTACGCTTTTGCTTGCTCCTGTGAAAACTTCCTTTCGACACACCGTCATCCTTCCTCGCACCACCACTTTCCCCCGGCATTCAATTACGTTTTTCCCTTCCTTGATTCGTACTCTCCTCCCCCACGGCTTCCTTTTCCTTCGCCCCCACCCGGCACGCTCGTACAAAGTATGATGTTCGTGCTGCGGAAATGATTTGAAAACGATCTTGCCTGCGGTTGACTTTTATGGGCCCCACAATGTGACCTATACCACTCACACACACACACACACCTTCCCCCCAGTAGCGTTCACCGTTCCGTGCTCCTGACACGTATCACATATTTTCCACACACATACACACACATATATATACACAGTCAAGTGTGCTCTCCTCCCGGGCAGTCCTTCACAAGTGGAAAAAGGATAATATACGAACCGTGTCGTTCAAAAAAGCAACGACTCTTGAAAAACGACGATGAGGATTGGGTGTATGTGAGAAGAGAGAAGC
>KZ071818.1:95441-106981 GCA_002091845.1 Anopheles cracens | reverse complement strand
TCCTGTTTTCGTACATAAAGCCTCAAGGAAAGCGATCACAGCCGATTGGGTGAGGAGGAGGGTGGAATGTGCTGCTAGAGTAAAATAAATAAAACAAAACCCTCTGCTGGTGACGGTGGGACCGGCTCCAACGACGACGACGACGACGATGCGGTACGTTGATTGAGTTGAAAGGTGTCAAGTACCTCACGGTATTTTCCTTCACCTCGCGCCTTCACCCCTAAAAGCCCATCCGTCTCTCGAGCACACACACATTTTTCTTCGGGTACTTTTCACCTCAACACTCTCTCTCGCTCTCTCTCTCTCTTCCGTTTGGAAAATCGAAGCAACAAACTCCCATTTTCCTGCAAACGAACCGAAACGAACCGAATACTAACCTACCAAAAGGGATCGCGCTCTTCGGTGCTCCTTCCTCACGTACATACACACAGGTACAGCGCTCTCTCGCCCTCTCTCTCTCACACTAGTTCACGTTCGAAACCGAACCCGCAGTAGGTTCGACGGAAGTGTGGAACATTGGAAACGGAAGCGACTCGTGAAAATGTGGCAACACAAATTCTCGGGTGGAAGATTTATTTAATGGTCTTTTAAGTTAGTGACACAAAAAGACACCGACACCCAAGCCGGAACCGATACACAGACACACCAACACGGCACACGGGCACGGTAGCGTACGAAAATGGGTGAAAGACGAGAGATGGGTGGAAAAACAGGATCATACACAGTTGTTGCACCAGCCCTAATATAACGGGTGGTTGTTTTACTCACCACCATCACCACCGTTCGGAAAAACTAATCTACCACAATGCCAGCCAAGTGTGCGCAATAAGTGCCAAAGCGACAAGTTGTTGACCGCACGTACACCTACTTCTTCCACACCACCAACGTGGTGGGGTGGTGGTGTAAGTTTTGCCATCATAGTGCAAATTATGTTGGCCCGTTTGCCACAATTTGCGCCTTTCCGCATCCTCGCTGGACGTCGCAGGAAACCGCTGGCAACCAACGCTGGACGTTCGCTACAGTGGATAGGTTTGGTGGGTTACTGATTCATTCCAAAATTCTCCATTACATACGGCGTGACAGGGTGGACCTTCATTAGCATTAGTGTCCTGATGGCGCGGGACTTGACAAAGTGTGTGCAAAGCAGTGGAATACATTGTTTGAAGGGCGATAATTCAACTGTCAAAACGAATGTTAAAATCTGACATGCAGCGTATTAAACACCGAATATTTAACTTCACAAAAAATAAACTATTTTGAGGTTATGTTTCAAACTCATAAATGACCCAACATCTTTCTGTTACAAAGTGTCAAAAATAACTTAATCCTACTGGTAATATGAAATGAGCCAACTGCAGGAATCGTTCCACACAAACAAATAGGCCGAACTTCGGTGCCCTCTTCTCGGATCATGTCACTTCGCCCCACGCTCACAGCCACATCGTTTGGCATTTGAACCTCTTTATGCACTGGCAGCCTCCCATTGGCCCTCTCCCCATTTGCCATTCAACCCGATCCGATCCCGGGAGGGGTGATGTGTAGTCGGACACCATGCAGCCCACACACAAACTCACACCTCTCACCGATGACTGATTCTTTACTGCCGTTTTCGCAATTTTCACAAATGACCCAACATTCGACGTCCTGCCGCCGCGCCCCTCTCCTTCTCCTCACCGCTCCCACTAACGCTCGGACTGGAAAGGCTTCGGAGAAGCAATAATAACGACATTCCGGTTAAAAGCACAGCCCTGCCCGACCGGCCAGTCGGGATCAAACGTCAGGGAGCAGCAACAGCAACAACAACAAGGTTGGCACCTGCTGAAGAGGGGGGGGGGGGGGGGGGGGGTCGTGTGGGGGTGAGCTGGGGCAAACGCCAGGTGCAACTCGAGCCTGGCAGCGCATAAACGCAGACTAATTGGAATATTCACCCCCAAAAATGGAACGATTATTTTATGACCTCGCCCGGAGTGAGCGTTCGGGGAGAGTCTTTTGCAGGATATTAATACGCCCGGTCAGGATATGATGAAAATGGGGGTGGGCGGGTTGGAGATGGGATTGGATTGGGTGGGTGTTGTTTTGCGAGAAATCTGTTGCTGCACATTGTTTACCCTTACTCGCGGGCAACAACACGGGCGGCGCTGTATTCCGTCTCTTTTGAAATTGGCCGCTAGCTATTTGGGGAAAGTTGCAATTAAATAGTTGGAAGAGATTATGCATATATTTGCGTACGTATGCGTTCGGTGCGGGCGCAAACATGCTGCATATTTTAGGTCGAATGGGATCGAATTCGCGTTGCATTGTTAAATATTTGTTAACGTTGCTATTTCGAATCGTGTGCAGTTTCGTCTCATCAATATTAATATTAAAATGTTCGGACGAACAAACCGGACATTGGAATATGATATACACGAAAGAGTACAATCAAAAGGTGAAGGATAATGCAGAGAACAAACAAAAGCTGAATATAATTTCAACAAGTTCTCAAGTAATTATTCACCCGCGATTCTATGGAATTGCATTAATTTGTACCCCAATTTATGGCGCGCACGATCAAGTTGTCTCCGTTCGCGCATTACATTCAATAAGCAGTTCAAAATTCAATTCTAAACACTCTGCACTGCTTCGCCCCATCCGACACCACGCTTTTGCCATCGTGCTGAATCGCACAAATTACCGGTATTATCTTTTAATGGACTCTCATCTTCGTGCCCAACGCCTCACCACCGGCACAGGGCTAACTTTCACCGTCCACCGGGTGGAGTGAAATGCGAACCGCCGGAATTAACATTCGCAACTTCGCCTGTACGCCGCCCGCCCTCGAACGACACTCTCGGGAACAATTTTTCCCTCCCTGTTCGGAAGCCGGTACCACCCCCAGGTTCAAGCAGAGAACAAGCAAACTTTGTCCCCGTGCCGCCCGGAAAGCATACAGCAGCAGGACTCGCCTAATGGCACACAAAGCGCAACCTACACACTGTAATCTGGATGTAAGCAGCGCTCTCCTCAGCGAGCCTTGGAGGAACCGGGCAAATGCAAACTTCTGCCAATGCACCGACGCCTCGAGGACGCACGCACAGCTAAACAGGGCAAGTAACAACTTTGCCGGACAATGTTTCAATTTAGCCAACAACCGTATTATACACTGTCACACTTTTGCTGTCGCTTCCACTTCCACCGGGGAAACGTCCGGCCGGCTGGTTCGTGCTGTGAACTGCGCATCGAATCGTGCGGGACCGGCGGACCGGACGAGAACGAGTGTAAGTGGGCAAATGAAGTTTGCCTGTTTACTTCCCTATCAATCGTCTACAAATGTCCTGCTTTTCTGCCAACAAAAGGAAAAGTAAAGTGTGTGTGCGGGATAAAGCAGGAGAAGGTGCTGTAATCATAGCTCGTAAATGGAGGAGAATACGGTAGCAGCAGAAATAAATAACGATGGTGACAGCAAAACTGGTACAATGGCAGCGCAGAGGCAAGTACGGAAACTCCGTGAAAACATTTTATTTCTCTTCTTGTGAGAGTTCGTCTTCCTATGGACTATTTCATGCTGAATAAAGTGGAAGAAAAACTCTTTTTTCCGCTAGAAGGATTTGAGATTTGAACTCATGACCTTGCCTGTAGGAATCTAACAGGTTAACATTACACCAAACATACATCAGTAAAAGCAGAAGTTAGAAGTGAATCTTGTGTTTACAGTCGAACTTCAAAGGTAACGCTGAAATAACGACTTTCAATCGACATACATAGTCAAGAAGATGGTTTAGTGGCGCAATTAAAAATATTTCAAAGCCTTAAGGAATTTTTAAATTAAAAGACACCAAAGGCATACGAGTTGAAATTGAGTCGATCTATGATTTTTTTTTGATCGCACGAAACCGACAGGAGAAGAGAACGCTGTCCTAAATTCGTGCAGGCAGCGTTGCGTTATGCTATAGCCCATACCTGCCACAGCTACGATTGATCATTTCGTTAGCCTTGATAGGCACAAGGCCATACCGGCGCACAAAGTCCTGCCGACACATAAACGGACCTTTCAGCTCACGGAGAACGTCGCTTATCGATTCCACCCTCGTGCATAAGCTCGTTCGGTCAAATGTCTACTCTCGGCAACGTACGTGAGGAGACGTGCTTTCTTGTTGAACTTGCGACCGAAAGACCTGGGTGTCTCGGGGGGTAGCGCTCAAGTACACCCGAGGTCGCCGTCATGGCACGTTGGTGTGTGTGTGCATGTGTGCGATTGCGTCCCCTAATTGAATCGACGACGATTGTTTCCCTGTGTGACGTGTTCCGGTCACACATGGCTACTTACTGCTGTCGGTACGGTGTACGGATCTTCCCGTTGGTCTTTGAGCTTATCACCTTAAGCTCTCCGCAATACGCTCTTGGCCAGCGCGCAAATCACTTCACCATCGTCGGCACCGTCGTTTTGCAAGCGTGTGCTCGAGACGACAAAAACGGCTCATTGGCAGGATTGAGGTTACGGGTTTCCGAACGCTTGGCAATGTGTTCGCCTCCATCATCCGATTCACTGGTCAATTGTTTGCCAAAGGATAAGGCGGCAGCGCACATGCAAACACACACACACACCCACACACGAAACATGAACGATAACGACATCGTCTGCTCGTTGTGGCGTAGAAGAAACGAATGGTCCGGGTTGTGCACATTGCCCCCATTTGCAAACAGTACGGAGTGAAGACGGTAGGATTGAGGATCTCTACCATGGACACCCAACCGCAGGACAGCTCACCGGACGAACCAGCGCATAAAATGAATCGAAAAGGTGGAACAAAGCCCGGAGAGTGCCTGACAGAGTCCGGCCAGGGAGGGGTGGTGTACAGTACAATGATGGTGTGTGTATTGTCGTTCTCGATAGTATCTTTGCTCGCTGATCCTGGTCAACACTTGGCCACTGGCGAACACATACTCTTATCGCACGTTTAGCCTTTCGCATGATTGAGACACACGCCCTGGTCGGGTTCGGTGGCTGCCCTGGTTCTTTCTCGTTTCACTTGAACCAGCAGGTTTCACATTTTACCCTTACTCCGCCCTCATGCCGTGCCGTGTACTCGGTGTGGTCAAATTGAGTTAAATGTTTCAGTTCATAAGCCAGTCGCATTATGTCGGATCAAATCAAGCGCAAATGACTCCTCGGCCCCGTGTGTGTATGTGCGTGGCTGGTGAATCAATACCTCTTTGGTCGGTGATCATACGCTTCTTTGAGGAGGACAAATTCGCCTGGGGAAGAAGCGTGTTTCAAAGCACGGCCGAACGATTTCAATCGATTTTTGGACGATAAACATCACCTAGGTCTGGGGGTAAGTGTTCAGTGTCTGTAAACGCATGCACAGCAAACGTTGATCGAGATAATGTAGCAAACCATGATAAGGAATAAATTATGTTAACAACGTATTGGCCACAATGTGTACGTTGTCGTGACTCTAGTATAAAGGCTTTAGGGATTCTCAGAGTTTTGGACGTTTTCGGGAAGCGACGTCGCGTAACCCAATGTTGCATGTGATAATAATACATTTTTTCAAACACATTAGTAAAAAGTTCAATATTTTGAATTTGAAAGTTGACCTTAATATATTGGATTGGGAAAATGATTCGTGTGGATTGGTGAACAAACTGATTCGAATCTTCCTACACAAATTCAACATCTGTAAAGCAGATTCCAGAAGTAAAACTAAGCACGCTGATGTTTCGTACTAAAGAGTTCGATATGCATCATACTTGTGTGGAGCGAATTCTTCCAATTTGGGAGTCGATTCAGAGTTCAGCTTTTAGCGTACCGTAAAAAAAGCTTTAACTTTGAAGTGCCTAGCAAAATGCGGGCGGTTCTTTTTAGATTTTTTTGTCAGCTATCTGATGACTAGTTTTTCTGCTAGCACTACCATTTGCATTCCTCGCTCATCTGATCTCTCTGCACACAAACAACGACGTTCGAACCTTTCTAATCTACAACCGGCGTCACCAACAGCAGCATCAAAACTCCAACGTGATTCGGCACGAGTTCCGGTTCACGGGTTACACACGATTGCATGAAGCGAAGAATTTGCGTTGCCCACCACGCACCATGGCAACCGAAATTGCGACGCAATGCACCACGCACATCGGTGCAGATGCTGGTACGGAGATTTTCCTGCCGATGCATGAATGCAAAACCACGCGGCTGGTGCCGTTCGGTGCTGGTTTTGCTGCCGATGCTACCGATGATGTCGATAACTTCCGGGAAACGGTCAGCCTAGCCACGCAACGGGCTCCGGGAGGATGCAACGATGCAGAAGCACTGCAGTTACTTGCGCAAGCTCCGAGCATTTGTCAAGCGTAGTGAACACATCAGAAGCCGAATTCTACGGTCAACGTTACGAAGAATGCATAAACAGAGTTCTAGCTACCAACAACGTAAGTGAGATTTTCGAAAAATCCATTTCCAAAACAAATATCGTTTTTAATATTTCAGGTGCTTCACGAAAATGCGAAACGCGTCCAGTATTTCGCGTCCAGTAGTTCCAGTTTGCAACGGCTCGCTGGAGAATCGAGGTGCTATGTTCTCGTGCGAACGATGGGATGATCCGCAGAGGCTAACTAAGCCGTGAGACCGCCGAAAGCATTGTACGCTGGATCGCAGGTTGAACGAGACGCGTCTCTGTGCGTTGGTGTCTATGCTTTGTCTTTCATCTTTTTTTTTCCAACGCCAAACCGAACCGTGGAACGTTGGACGTGTCGTTCGTGTCACCTCCCACAGCCAGGTACACAAATCTCTCGGTCTAACAACGTCAAGGCACACATCATCATCACCATCCGCCATCGGTCGTTCGAATGTTCGGAAAATCCTTTGTCAAACACGGCTTTGCAGTTGAACTGCGGCGCGGTACACACACAGAGCGTTCGAAATTGCGCTGCTAATTACTTTTTTGCATGAAAATGTTAATCATGCTGTCAGCAGAAGCGTATTTCACAGTACCAAGGCGCAAAGGAAAGGCGGATATTAGATGCATCAGGCTACGACGAGTAGGATTGATTAAACGAACGACCGGGAACATTTTGCAATCCCATTACGATCCTAAATTATTTAGATGGATGATCTTACATACAGTGTATTAAAAATGCAAGTTCAAAATGTAGAAGAACCAACTGATGATAACTATCGATTGACACAATGTCCTTATCTTTCCACATAAGCTCGGTACATGAAGGAAAAAAACGAGTAAACGAAATGTAATTGAACGAAGAGAAAAGAATGAAACGATGTACGACAAGATGCTTATACGTTTTTTTTTGCTCGAATGGATTAACTTCAGTTTCAACAACCGACTAGTTGCCTTAGCAACAAGACTACTCCATGGACAGCTCGAACGGTAAACCATACGGAACTATCGTCGTCCTGGTGCAAGTTCTGATTGTTAAGTAAATAATGCTATCGGAACCAATTGACCATCCGAAGAGTACAACAACGAGTATGCGCTATCCTCTAGCACTGCACCTCTAACAGACACGGACAACTGGACATGCCCTTTATTCGTTCGCCGGTGAAACCAAACGGCCAGAAGAACTGACCGTCGGTGTTCTGCTATTTTTATTAATACCGGATGATTTATCAATTTTTCATGAGCCTGTCGCAACACTTTTTGCCCGAGCCCGATGGCGATGATGTTGTAGTTCTCTTGGTGGAGATGGCAAAGACGATCGGGACCAATCCGCCACCGGACCGCTTTTATGCATGCGAAGCACGATGGTTTCGAATGTGCTCGCTCGTGTCGTGTGCAGCTGCAAGCAAATGAAAACTAATTAAATCTTTGATTTGATTAGCTATTGTTGCGATTATGCCCGACTACACACACCATGGTCTGTTGCTGGCATCGACCGAACTTTGCGGGAGCCCCATATTGCGGATGTTTGTGTTTTATTAGTTTTGTTGCCCTGCTGCTGGTGGTACCGCTGGGGTAATTGATTTGCTATCTATCACTTGCATAATTTAGGAGAAATTGAAATGAAATTAAGTTGAGGAAAGAGAAGCTCGAGCAGATAGCTTCCATGGCAATGACTACAAACAACCACATCGAGATGTGCCAATATCAATATTCCATTGCTGGATGATGACCGAGAAAAACTAGTTCGTTCTACATAGCACATTTACAGTCATTTCGGGCAGGTTCGCACGAACACCCGCAATTGCAGCGAAAAGGTACAACCCACATCAAGATAGCGAAATCCCTTTTTTAAGCATATCAAAACCGAAATCGTCAGGAACGGAGGAGAGTGCCAACATTTTTGGAGTTTCTCAAGACATTGCCACATTCTAGCCCCCATTCCTAGATAGTTTGGCTAAACCCACAACACCACCAGAGGCATTCTCACGGAAAGGAATGCTTCTAGAAATGCTCCTCTCTCCCCACGCGCTCGAGGGCCCATTTGCCACCCGCACCGCCGGCCCGAAAGTCCGGTGGGCTGGCGGCGGAAGAGGAGGAAGAATTCCGGAATGGCTTCGAAGGTTTTCACACCTTTCACCACCGACCTGCACCCCCGGCCAACAAGAAAGGTGAATTTCTTGCCAGTCCCACTACACTACGAACGACCACCATGAGGCGAAGTAGCGCGTTGGGATGACGCTCGTTTACACATTCTTAGCGAAAATGAGATTGTTTGTCGGAGGGATTCTCGCCTGCCACTTGGGTAAATGGTTTCCAAACCCTTTTCGTGTGGAGGGCGAAAAGTTTCGCATGGGAGGCACGAGAAAAAGGGGCCCACCGGCTTCGCCGTTCATAAAAACGAGTAAACGAAATGTAATTGAACGAAGAGAAAAGAATGAAACGATGTACGACAAGATGCTTATACGTTTTTTTTTTGCTCGAATGGATTAACTTCAGTTTCAACAACCGACTAGTTGCCTTAGCAACAAGACTACTCCATGGACAGCTTGCAGGCCGGTATGTAATCGCCGAGTGGAACGGGATAATCATGAGCAATTAAATAGCGATGGATCGTAAAGTGAGGTTTTTCCAATGAAGACACAGCGATTAACATTTTTGGGATGATTTTCTTCGGATGACCTACGGGGAAATTCGGGAGGTCGATTCGCAACAACGAGTTAGGTGGAACAAACTTCAAAGTTTTATTTCAAACAGTAAACTTCGTTTATTTAAACTTGTTTAGTCTACTGATATGGCGAGTTTGTTGTGGTGATTAAAAAAATAATTAAATAGTTTGCCAATGTTTAAAAAAGAGCTAAATGTTGATTTCTACACTGTCTCTAAAACATCGAGTGAACCAATTCAGTCATTTGCCACCAAGATTAGCATCCATTAAATACCTCTAGTCATGCTTCTACCACAAGGGTCGCAGCTAAATAATAAACCGGGTAGCACACGCTCGCTCTATACATAGGTGTTAGAATTCGACGAAAATTATGCGTCCACACAATCCACTCTGAAACGCTCGTATACGTGTGGTCGCTGGTGGCGAAAGCGACTGCACACCGTCTAAATCAGCACACACTAATGCCCTCGGCTCTGACGCGAACTAAAGTGATTACTTGCCGCGTGAACGATAATCAAAGCCAATAAAATACACCAAAGCGCAGATAATCACTACACCGTGGCGAACGAACGCGACTAAGCCCGCAAAGCAGGCGAAGGATAACAGCGTGCCGGCGGGAAAATTGATCCAAAAAGAGCAGGGAAAACACTTTCAAGCACGGAGCACAGCCCCGTAAGCAGAGCCCGGCTAAAGGCGCCCGATGGAAAGAAGGCGAATATGCGTATATGTGAGTGTGGTTGGGTTTATCGATAAGGCCGCACGTCGCCAGTCGTAGCGATTCCCAAACAGGCTTGTGGTTTTTGGATGAGCTGATTTCCTAACCTAACTCATCAAGTGTACGTTCAAACCGACGTGTGCGGCGCGCACAAGCACATATAGCCCACACTAATCAGGATATCCTCTCTCTCTCTCACACACACAACATCGCCGGATACGGTCTGATTTCATTAGCTTTGTGCTTGGGCGGTGGTTTTGGGGCGAAAATCAATGTTAATTTCATTTCGATGCCGCTGGAAACAAATACCCTATTCTTTGGGAGGCAAACACTTGAGCGGGATTTATGCCATGAGGACGGTTTGTTGTGCCTGATGCACTAGGCAAGCTATAATTGTTGTCAAACATCATTCAAATTGTTTTTGCAGGTTCGAACTCTTGGATTTTTTCGCAACTTCGAAATTTTGAAACCTTACTAAAAGCCTTACAGTTTTTCGTACAAAACTGCAAACAACACTCAACATTTTTCTCACATAGGACGGACAAAAGGACAATTCACTCAGAAATATTGAGACGTAAACACAAGACCCCTAAGAAACTGTAAAAGTAACTCTACTTTACCAGGCACATGTGTCGACACCAATTTAGTCTGCGTTTATCGCCAGCCATACGTACAAACACACAGGCACAACACATTCGTGTCCTATAAAATCCACCCCGAAGTAAATTCCGGATTACACTCCCGGTTTCCGTAAAGCTAAAAACCAGCCAGTGTGTATATACGTAACGACAGAACCGTTTCAAAACTTTTACCCTCCCAATAACAACAGCTGTACGCTTTCCCGGCCGCCCCGGCGAGACGGCGTGACGGTAAGTTCTCCTTTTAAATGAGATCCCTTCTTACATCCCGCCACAAATCGTCCGTGCGGTGGGTTTTTCCGCACAGCACAGCTCGACCGAGCAGGGAAAATAAATGCACGCCTGATATTGCCACCAAAGGCGGTCTTTTGCAACACTACCATTCGACTTTTCACGCCCGTACTATCATCGTTGCTTACTCGTTTTCCACACGCCAGGCCGGAAGATGGATTGGGTGTAAGTGACTGAAGATGGTGCCATGGAACGGAGAGATTGTGCTAGCGAAGAAAAAAGCACACAAAATGGGCATCGAGCACACGCCAAGCAACCGTCTGCCTAAATGGTCATCTCCGTCTTTCGGTGTATCTCCTTACGTACGACACGAACTCAAACCTTCCACACACACACAAAACGTAACAAATTATTCACTAAACATCCCCCTAAACATTACCTTTTTAACACATTCACAGCGCCGAAGTTTTCTAACAATCTCATCCTCTTCCCTCGTCTGCTCTCCCATGGCTGCTGGAGAGAGGAGCAAATTTCGAGCAGGACGATTTCAGATGTGTGTGTGTATGTGTGGTGTGCGTGTGCCTCTGACCAGAGCATGCTATGTATTTATGCTTTGTTTGTTCAACTCAAAGAAACCATCAAACGGATACGGACGGTCGAGAGACATCCACCGCACGCTCCCTTCCCGTGGCTGCTCCATCGCGCACCCTCAGCTAGTATATATCATCAAAAGTAGCGACACCTCGGCGGCCCCTCAACGCACAGGGGAGAAAATGTGCTAAAGCGCCTCCGTTTATCCGATTTCGTGTTGTGGTTTTTCTTACCAATTTATGGTAATTTGTACACTCTTTTCGGAGTAATTTGCGCAGACGCTTGTTTCCCCTGCTGCTGCTACTGCTCGTGTGAGGGTAGGGAGA
>KZ071818.1:62492-75874 GCA_002091845.1 Anopheles cracens | reverse complement strand
GGTCGAGTGTGTACTGGATGAGGATGACAGTGGTCCGGCGGTATTACTGCCCAGGTGATTCCGGCCGTGCTCCGCACCCACGGCCCCGGTGCTACTGTTGTAGTTCACCATCTTAAGCTTGTGGTGGGCAAAGGACGACATCTTTCGGCCGTCGAAGCGCAGGTTGGGCAGATTAGCGCCGGCCCCGGCTGGCGACGGCACCGGCGACGGGTTGTCGTGCGTGCTGGGACGCGGTGTGGTGGACTTCTCGTTCCGGCTCGAGGGACGCGACGTTGGTGCCTGTTGGACGGTGGTGTTTGCGTTCGCTCCCGGCGAGGGTCCTCCACTGCCAGCGCCACCAGCTTGGCTTGCGAGATGATTCTCCAGGAAGCGCTTCGCCGGGTGGTACGGTGGTGCGGAAGATCCCTCACCCTTCAGCTGCGGCGATTCGTTCCGCTGGGGACCGGCACCACGGAGAGGGCTTTCGTTGCGTGGTGCCGTCGGCATGTTGCTGCTGTGTTTTCCTCGCATTTCACACGGGGAGCCCAACGTAAGTAAACAAAGTCAAGCTACGCGCTAACTCCTCGCATCGGGACACACAGGAGAGGTTCACACACACTAACGGAGGTGTCAGAGTCGATTCGTTGTCCGCTCTCGGCAGGTGTGATAAAGCCCGGGAAGAGCTGAGTAGCTCGTAGGGCGAAAGTCCACCACCCAATCTCATTTGCGATGCACACATCACCATCATCATCATCCTCAACCGACATAGCGACCATGGAATGATCAAGTCCTGCTAATTGCTGCTCACTTCTTCCGTTCGTTGGAGCTTCCTCTCAAATAAGAAAGCTGTGAAATACTTAGCTTTTTGCCATGTGTTATCAGTTTTGTTGACTTCGTTCTTCGAGCAAACTTCCTGACTTCCAGTCATGACTTCCGGCATTGGCCAACAGGGACACGAGAAATAGATAGGGTTATCTGTATTATCAAGATATTTTTTTGTTAGCATTAGGATGAACAAACAAAGTCATGTGAATTAGACTTTCCTGTATCTGTTTTGTCCCTAAACAAAGAGTTAATAATAGCTAAAGGTAATCGTTTAAAACAGGCATGCGGTGCGAGCGAATCCCTGGCATTCGGTGCGATCGAATCCCGCAAAATGCTATTTTTCGACATTGGAAGAGACAGCTTTATCTCACTTCGTTTTCCTAAAAACCAAACGCAAGCCTGCAATGCAAAATAACCTGCAAAACATCCTTTCTTTTTGTTTATATGCCCGCTGCGAGTGTCATAAAAAGATGGCAGCCGATATTAGATGGCCTGTGTAAAACGAATCGATCGATAGCGCCACCACCACCACCCTAGCGTCCCCCTCGGACCAACTGAATCAATCACATTTCTCACGCCACCGCATCACCACCGCCGCCCACTACCGACCACATCGGGCGATCGGTTTGATGGATGTAAGCCTTCACCCAAAGGTGGCGACAACGTCAACCGACAATGGCGTGGCGACGTGTGCGAGCGCGGACGCCCCCGGGCGCGGGGAGGAAGAAAGCATTGTGCTCCCACCACCCGCACACACGGTCGAGTTTCGGTCCCGATCCGCGTGTTTCAACGCACGGCAAAACCAGCTCGAACCGGTTCGGAGAGCTGGCTTGCGGCAGAGCAGTGGACGTGGAAGTGGATTTCCCCAACCCACCCAGTGTTTCTCCATACATTTCCACACATACACACACACATAAGCACAGAGGCCAAGCTGGGTCCGGGTCGGACCGGCAGTCGTCTGTCTCCTCCTAAGCACACTAGAAATGGTATTAGTTCACGGCCACGCGGAGCTATACGTCAAGACGATAACGCGCGGTTCGAGAGGAAGGAGAGCTGCATTGGAGAGGACGGCCGTGCGTTTTAGTGTGAAGGAGGGGCTTTTTTTGGCTGTTAGACTAACGCAACCGTTGATAACCGCCGGGGTGTGCGATACGGAAAGCACCAGACGAAGAAGAAGAAGCAGAAAATCCACCCAAAAACCCCGGGAGCCACCTGAGAAAATAGCGGTTCCAAATGCCGGAATTCATTGGTTCGTTATCGCGATCGCTTTCAGCCCTTCCGCACTACGAACGCCTCTCCTCCTTTCGTCCAGCCAAACGCACGGTGGGTCTAACAGCGATAAGGCAATGGGGAGATGGGATGGGGTGTTTTTTGTATAAGCAACCAAATCTAGTTATGGTTGGTTTATCCCCCTCCGAATTATGGCTGTAACGATTTTTGTAGTTTTTTTTTCTTTTGAATATGAGCGTGGAGTTAGCTGTATACACTCATTCGCTTAATTATTATGCTTTTCGTAAAATGTTTCGGGTATATTTTTATCAACTCGCAATGTTTGAACAATTACGTACCAATGTCATCGTAAATCCGCCACTGGTGAATAGCGAAAAATAAATGTTTGATGGTTTGCTTTAGAACTTTTAACGATTTTAACGGAGTTTAAGTTGCATCCACTACACTATTTGCAATGTTTGCGACAAGGAATATTAGATATTGTGTTCAACTTTTTCTTAAAAAACTCTCCTTAAACAACTTCAGGACACTTTAATCACACACTTAACTTTACGACCGAAACACACTACGTCAGCTGTAGCCTACAGCATGTTTATTCGCCGATCGACCAGATCGACCACACAAAATATGTCACCGTTTTCAAGAGCTTGCACGAGAACTGGTTTATCGTTGTGATATAAAAAACACAAACACACGCACGAAAAGGCACCATAAAAACACCGACAGCAGAGGTAGCAAAACAAAACTCGCGCAAATGCCTCGGCCGGTGTGACGTATCGGACCAGTTCGCACCCCACAATTGGCAAGGAGAAACGCACGGTGGGTCTAACAGCGATAAGGCAATGGGGAGATGGGATGGGGTGTTTTTTGTATAAGCAACCAAATCTAGTTAGGGTTGGTTTATCCCCCTCCGAATTATGCTTGTAACGATTTTTGTAGCTCTTTTTCATCTGAATATGAGCGTGGAGCTAGCTGTATACACTCATTCGCTTAATTATTATGCTTTTCGTAAAATATTTCGGGTATATTTGTTATCAACTCGCAATGTTTGAACAATTACGTACCAATGTCATCGTAAATCCGCCACTGGTGAGTAACGAAAAATAAATGTTTGATGGTTTGCTTTAGAACTTTTAACGATTTTAACGGAGTTTAAGTCGCATCCACTACACTATTTGCAATGTTTGCGGTAAGGAATATTCCTTATTGTGTTCAACTTTTTCTTAAAAACTCTCCTTAGACAACTTCAGGACACTTCAAGCACACACTTAACTTTACGACCGAAACACACTACATCAGCTGTAGCCTACAGCATGTTTATTCGCCGATCGACCAGATCGACCACACAAAATATGTCACCGTTTTCAAGAGCTTCCACGAGAACTGGTTTATCGTTGTATACAAAAAACACAAACACACGCACGAAAAGGCACCATAAAAACACCGACAGCAGCCGTAGCAAAACAAAACTCGCGCAAATGCCTCGGCCGGTGTGACGTATCGGACCAGTTCGCACCCCACAATTGACAAGGAGATACTGAAGCGCCATCGACGCCCAAACGATGTCCTAAGCATCCGTGCGCGCACAACAACCCCGCAGCGTCGGGGAAGATAGTGATGTGTGTCTCACGGCAACAGCAGTGTACAGCACACACGGAGACGGGCGCCCGGTCCGTATGTTCTCTCCGCTCGTGTGGGTGTCGTCGGAAACGGAGCCGCACAAGCCAACCGATGGGCAAACACAGCTCCACGCACACACGCAAACAGCTTACGAGAACTTCGTGTAACAACACTGCGAAAATCGCGGCGAATCATGATGCACACTGCCGCTGGCTCCTGAGGTTCGTTATCACATCTTGCAAGCGTATATGAGATGGGCGAGAGCGAAACAAGTGATCGGTTTGTAGCAAAACACGGCTATTATCAGTACGAACAGATCTGTGTGTATAAACTGAACTTCACAAATCAAAGGTCTCGAAAAATTTCCTTTCGGTGGGAAGTATCAAAGCGGATCTGGGGAGCAGCAGAGCCTGAAAACAATGTTTTGTTGGGCTTAGTAGTCCAATTGCTAGTAGTCGAGCGGGCTGTACAAAAAGCCTGTACAAAAAGGGCTGTCAAATGAACGTCAAATTATGATGTTGCGATTCTAGTTCGCGAAATACTCACAAAAGCATGAAGTCTTCTTCTTTAGGCGTTCTATACTCGGTATTTTGGTTGGTATTTTGGTTGGTATATGATAAAGTCTTCAAAGCTGAAGTTCACGTTCACTTTCACGGTACTCATTAAGTAGACCTTAAGATCAAGAAAGACCTGTTGTGCGTTCCTGTCGTTTGAAACGCTTGCTTAGCATCAGCTATCCACAACAACCATATACACCATATCATGTGACGACAAGGCCCTCACGAGCCAAATTGGAGAAGTGCAAATATTATGCAGAAAGACATATACGAAAAACACATCGAGCGAACCGCACAGCAGCAAGTACCGGGGCCGGGCCATCCTGCGGAGGAAGAAAGGTCATATACACTCCCAACCCAACCGTGCCAATTGGTGAGTCACGTTCGACCGCGAACTAACAACACAGAAAAACGGCTTATCGTCCCGTTGACATAATGGCCGGGCGAGAGGAAGCTGTTTGCCGATAATCGTTCGAACCGCACCACTCCTTTGGGCAACAACCCGCCCGCCGTCGTAGCGCGCTTCGTTTAACACACGAGAGTGTTTTTTTTCTTCGTTGATGCCTCTCCTCTAATCACAATACGACGTGTGAGAGCTTGGCCCCATCCTCCTCCCATACTCGCTGCCAAGAAGGTACGCGGCGGCCAAGCGAGATCTGCCTGCCACTAACCGAACCGAATCCACCTCAATCCGGTTCCCGGAAGATTGGAAATCGGTACACAACATTTCGATGCGGAACCATCCTCGCCGTGCTGCGCCGCTAATTGACGGTGCAAATTGACAACAAACCCCCGTGCGGGCGTTAGGGCAGCTCGAGGCAACTGGTTCACGTACGATAGGTGTGTTAGGTGTTCAGCACGCCTAGCTCAGCACAAAGAACCAACAACACATCTTTCGAGCAACAACCCCCAAGCCACCCTTGTACGAACTTGATCACGCGTGAGGCGTCCAACCCTGCGCTAATGAGCCACACTAACGGCAATCCGGTTCCCGGAAGATTGGAAATCGGTACACAACATTTCGATGCGGAACCATCCTCGCCGTGCTGCGCCGCTAATTGACGGTGCAAATTGACAACAAACCCCCGTGCGGGCGTTAGGGCAGCTCGAGGCAACTGGCTCACGTACGATAGGTGTGTTAGGTGTTCAGCACGCCTAGCTCAGCACAAAGAACCAAAAACACATCTTTCGAGCAACAACCCCCAAGCCACCCTTGTACGAACTTGATCACGCGTGAGGCGGCCAACCCTGCGCTAATGAGCCACACTAACGCAACGTGGAGTGAGTGGTTTAAGGAGTTGTGAAAATTGGCAACCGATAACCTCCAGAACTCATAGGAAAGCCCGACTTTCTACGCTAACTGTTTACAGTTGAAAATATCCTTTTCTGGTTTTTGTCATACAAGCGTAGATCGTCAAGAGCACGGGTTAAACATTACTTGACACTTCCACTTAAGGCCACTCCATAACTTCCCCGGCCAACACACAGAGGAACCGTCATCGGTTAGCGCAATGTCATTCAATACCTCAAACCAATCCAACAACACTCAAGAAAACCAGACAGACAAAATACATCAACACAAAAAAGGAAGAGCCTCTACCTACTGGCCGCTAATGAGTTATAAAAATAGCCTACCAACCTACGCACACCTCTCCGGGCAAGGTAACACATTTTTTATTGCATTTGTGTAAGTAGTTTTTGCTAAACAAAACAGGAAAAACAAATCGCCAAGGTGAAGAGAGATTTACGTAGGACGCGCGCATCAAAGCACCTATGAAACGCAGCGTCGGGGAAGATAGTGATGTGTGTCTCACGGCAACAGCAGTGTACAGCACACACGGAGACGGGCGCCCGGTCCGTATGTTCTCTCCGCTCGTGTGGGTGTCGTCGGAAACGGAGCCGCACAAGCCAACCGATGGGCAAACACAGCTCCACGCACACACGCAAACAGCTTACGAGAACTTCGTGTAACAACACTGCGAAAATCGCGGCGAATCATGATGCACACTGCCGCTGGCTCCTGAGGTTCGTTATCACATCTTGCAAGCGTATATGAGATGGGCGAGAGCGAAACAAGTGATCGGTTTGTAGCAAAACACGGCTATTATCAGTACGAACAGATCTGTGTGTATAAACTGAACTTCACAAATCAAAGGTCTCGAAAAATTTCCTTTCGGTGGGAAGTCTCAAAGCGGATCTGGGGAGCGGCAGAGCCTGAAAACAATGTTTTGTTGGGCTTAGTAGTCCAATTGCTAGTAGTCGAGCGGGCTGTACAAAAAGCCTGTACAAAAAGGGCTGTCAAATGAACGTCAAATTATGATGTTGCGATTCTAGTTCGCGAAATACTCACAAAAGCATGAAGTCTTCTTCTTTAGGCGTTCTATACTCGGTATTTTGGTTGGTATTTTGGTTGGTATATGATAAAGTCTTCAAAGCTGAAGTTCACGTTCACTTTCACGGTACTCATTAAGTAGACCTTAAGATCAAGAAAGACCTGTTGTGCGTTCCTGTCGTTTGAAACGCTTGCTTAGCATCAGCTATCCACAACAACCATATACACCATATCATGTGACGACAAGGCCCTCACGAGCCAAATTGGAGAAGTGCAAATATTATGCAGAAAGACATATACGAAAAACACATCGAGCGAACCGCACAGCAGCAAGTACCGGGGCCGGGCCATCCTGCGGAGGAAGAAAGGTCATATACACTCCCAACCCAACCGTGCCAATTGGTGAGTCACGTTCGACCGCGAACTAACAACACAGAAAAACGGCTTATCGTCCCGTTGACATAATGGCCGGGCTAGAGGAAGCTGTTTGCCGATAATCGTTCGAACCGCACCACTCCTTTGGGCAACAACCCGCCCGCCGTCGTAGCGCGCTTCGTTTAACACACGAGAGTGTTTTTTTCTTCTTCGTTGATGCCTCTCCTCTAATCACAATACGACGTGTGAGAGCTTGGCCCCATCCTCCTCCCATACTCGCTGCCAAGAAGGTACGCGGCGGCCAAGCGAGATCTGCCTGCCACTAACCGAACCGAATCCACCTCAATCCGGTTCCCGGAAGATTGGAAATCGGTACACAACATTTCGATGCGGAACCATCCTCGCCGTGCTGCGCCGCTAATTGACGGTGCAAATTGACAACAAACCCCCGTGCGGGCGTTAGGGCAGCTCGAGGCAACTGGTTCACGTACGATAGGTGTGTTAGGTGTTCAGCACGCCTAGCTCAGCACAAAGAACCAACAACACATCTTTCGAGCAACAACCCCCAAGCCACCCTTGTACGAACTTGATCACGCGTGAGGCGGCCAACCCTGCGCTAATGAGCCACACTAACGCAACGTGGAGTGAGTGGTTTAAGGAGTTGTGAAAATTGGCAACCGATAACCTCCAGAACTCATAGGAAAGCCCGACTTTCTACGCTAACTGTTTACAGTTGAAAATATCCTTTTCTGGTTTTTGTCATACAAGCGTAGATCGTCAAGAGCACGGGTTAAACATTACTTGACACTTCCACTTAAGGCCACTCCATAACTTCCCCGGCTAACACACAGAGGAACCGTCATCGGTTAGCGCAATGTCATTCAATACCTCAAATCAATCCAACAACACTCAAGAAAACCAGACAGACAAAATACATCAACACAAAAAAGGAAGAGCCTCCACCTACTGGCCGCTAATGAGTTATAAAAATAGCCTACCAACCTACGCACACCTCTCCGGGCAAGGTAACACATTTTTTATTGCATTTGTGTAAGTAGTGAACCGCACCACTCCTTTGGGCAACAACCAGCCCGCCGTCGTAGCGCGCTTCGTTTAACACACGAGAGTGTTTTTTTTCTTCGTTGATGCCTCTCCTCTAATCACAATACGACGTGTGAGAGCTTGGCCCCATCCTCCTCCCATACTCGCTGCCAAGAAGGTACGCGGCGGCCAAGCGAGATCTGCCTGCCACTAACCGAACCGAATCCACCTCAATCCGGTTCCCGGAAGATTGGAAATCGGTACACAACATTTCGATGCGGAACCATCCTCGCCGTGCTGCGCCGCTAATTGACGGTGCAAATTGACAACAAACCCCCGTGCGGGCGTTAGGGCAGCTCGAGGCAACTGGTTCACGTACGATAGGTGTGTTAGGTGTTCAGCACGCCTAGCTCAGCACAAAGAACCAAAAACACATCTTTCGAGCAACAACCCCCAAGCCACCCTTGTACGAACTTGATCACGCGTGAGGCGGCCAACCCTGCGCTAATGAGCCACACTAACGCAACGTGGAGTGAGTGGTTTAAGGAGTTGTGAAAATTGGCAACCGATAACCTCCAGAACTCATAGGAAAGCCCGACTTTCTACGCTAACTGTTTACAGTTGAAAATATCCTTTTCTGGTTTTTGTCATACAAGCGTAGATCGTCAAGAGCACGGGTTAAACATTACTTGACACTTCCACTTAAGGCCACTCCATAACTTCCCCGGCCAACACACAGAGGAACCGTCATCGGTTAGCGCAATGTCATTCAATACCTCAAACCAATCCAACAACACTCAAGAAAACCAGACAGACAAAATACATCAACACAAAAAAGGAAGAGCCTCTACCTACTGGCCGCTAATGAGTTATAAAAATAGCCTACCAACCTACGCACACCTCTCCGGGCAAGGTAACACATTTTTTATTGCATTTGTGTAAGTAGTTTTTGCTAAACAAAACAGGAAAAACAAATCGCCAAGGTGAAGAGAGATTTACGTAGGACGCGCGCATCAAAGCACCTATGAAAAAAGGAATAACTTCACAGGGAGTACGCGCAAAAAAAACACACAACATTGCAAAACGACTATTGATTTGACCCCAAAATAGACCTCTTTTTGTGCAACGCTGGAACGCGTAACAGAGCTCCTTATATTCTCTTTTCCTCCGGAGAAGTTTCAATGTAATTATTTATAACCGAGTATTATGAGGCAGAAACCCTCGCGCATTCAGGAAGTCTCAAAGCGGATCTGGGGAGCGGCAGAGCCTGAAAACAATGTTTTGTTGGGCTTAGTAGTCCAATTGCTAGTAGTCGAGCGGGCTGTACAAAAAGCCTGTACAAAAAGGGCTGTCAAATGAACGTCAAATTATGATGTTGCGATTCTAGTTCGCGAAATACTCACAAAAGCATGAAGTCTTCTTCTTTAGGCGTTCTATACTCGGTATTTTGGTTGGTATTTTGGTTGGTATATGATAAAGTCTTCAAAGCTGAAGTTCACGTTCACTTTCACGGTACTCATTAAGTAGACCTTAAGATCAAGAAAGACCTGTTGTGCGTTCCTGTCGTTTGAAACGCTTGCTTAGCATCAGCTATCCACAACAACCATATACACCATATCATGTGACGACAAGGCCCTCACGAGCCAAATTGGAGAAGTGCAAATATTATGCAGAAAGACATATACGAAAAACACATCGAGCGAACCGCACAGCAGCAAGTACCGGGGCCGGGCCATCCTGCGGAGGAAGAAAGGTCATATACACTCCCAACCCAACCGTGCCAATTGGTGAGTCACGTTCGACCGCGAACTAACAACACAGAAAAACGGCTTATCGTCCCGTTGACATAATGGCCGGGCTAGAGGAAGCTGTTTGCCGATAATCGTTCGAACCGCACCACTCCTTTGGGCAACAACCAGCCCGCCGTCGTAGCGCGCTTCGTTTAACACACGAGAGTGTTTTTTTTCTTCGTTGATGCCTCTCCTCTAATCACAATACGACGTGTGAGAGCTTGGCCCCATCCTCCTCCCATACTCGCTGCCAAGAAGGTACGCGGCGGCCAAGCGAGATCTGCCTGCCACTAACCGAACCGAATCCACCTCAATCCGGTTCCCGGAAGATTGGAAATCGGTACACAACATTTCGATGCGGAACCATCCTCGCCGTGCTGCGCCGCTAATTGACGGTGCAAATTGACAACAAACCCCCGTGCGGGCGTTAGGGCAGCTCGAGGCAACTGGTTCACGTACGATAGGTGTGTTAGGTGTTCAGCACGCCTAGCTCAGCACAAAGAACCAACAACACATCTTTCGAGCAACAACCCCCAAGCCACCCTTGTACGAACTTGATCACGCGTGAGGCGGCCAACCCTGCGCTAATGAGCCACACTAACGCAACGTGGAGTGAGTGGTTTAAGGAGTTGTGAAAATTGGCAACCGATAACCTCCAGAACTCATAGGAAAGCCCGACTTTCTACGCTAACTGTTTACAGTTGAAAATATCCTTTTCTGGTTTTTGTCATACAAGCGTAGATCGTCAAGAGCACGGGTTAAACATTACTTGACACTTCCACTTAAGGCCACTCCATAACTTCCCCGGCTAACACACAGAGGAACCGTCATCGGTTAGCGCAATGTCATTCAATACCTCAAACCAATCCAACAACACTCAAGAAAACCAGACAGACAAAATACATCAACACAAAAAAGGAAGAGCCTCTACCTACTGGCCGCTAATGAGTTATAAAAATAGCCTACCAACCTACGCACACCTCTCCGGGCAAGGTAACACATTTTTTATTGCATTTGTGTAAGTAGTTTTTGCTAAACAAAACAGGAAAAACAAATCGCCAAGGTGAAGAGAGATTTACGTAGGACGCGCGCATCAAAGCACGTACACCTATGAAAAAAGGAATAACTTCACAGGGAGTACGCGCGAAAAAAACACACAACATTGCAAAACGACTATTGATTTGACCCCAAAATAGACCTCTTTTTGTGCAACGCTGGAACGCGTAACAGAGCTCCTTATATTCTCTTTTCCTCCGGAGAAGTTTCAATGTAATTATTTATCTGCGCTAATGAGCCACACTAACGCAACGTGGAGTGAGTGGTTTAAGGAGTTGTGAAAATTGGCAACCGATAACCTCCAGAACTCATAGGAAAGCCCGACTTTCTACGCTAACTGTTTACAGTTGAAAATATCCTTTTCTGGTTTTTGTCATACAAGCGTAGATCGTCAAGAGCACGGGTTAAACATTACTTGACACTTCCACTTAAGGCCACTCCATAACTTCCCCGGCCAACACACAGAGGAACCGTCATCGGTTAGCGCAATGTCATTCAATACCTCAAACCAATCCAACAACACTCAAGAAAACCAGACAGACAAAATACATCAACACAAAAAAGGAAGAGCCTCTACCTACTGGCCGCTAATGAGTTATAAAAATAGCCTACCAACCTACGCACACCTCTCCGGGCAAGGTAACACATTTTTTATTGCATTTGTGTAAGTAGTTTTTGCTAAACAAAACAGGAAAAACAAATCGCCAAGGTGAAGAGAGATTTACGTAGGACGCGCGCATCAAAGCACCTATGAAAAAAGGAATAACTTCACAGGGAGTACGCGCAAAAAAAACACACAACATTGCAAAACGACTATTGATTTGACCCCAAAATAGACCTCTTTTTGTGCAACGCTGGAACGCGTAACAGAGCTCCTTATATTCTCTTTTCCTCCGGAGAAGTTTCAATGTAATTATTTATAACCGAGTATTATGAGGCAGAAACCCTCGCGCATTCACGGTCTGATTGGACGGTGAGTTGCGTATTTGCTATTAAAAGCATTGAAAATGTATGTTCAAAGCCCGTTGACATAATGGCCGGGCTAGAGGAAGCTGTTTGCCGATAATCGTTCGAACCGCACCACTCCTTTGGGCAACAACCAGCCCGCCGTCGTAGCGCGCTTCGTTTAACACACGAGAGTGTTTTTTTTCTTCGTTGATGCCTCTCCTCTAATCACAATACGACGTGTGAGAGCTTGGCCCCATCCTCCTCCCATACTCGCTGCCAAGAAGGTACGCGGCGGCCAAGCGAGATCTGCCTGCCACTAACCGAACCGAATCCACCTCAATCCGGTTCCCGGAAGATTGGAAATCGGTACACAACATTTCGATGCGGAACCATCCTCGCCGTGCTGCGCCGCTAATTGACGGTGCAAATTGACAACAAACCCCCGTGCGGGCGTTAGGGCAGCTCGAGGCAACTGGCTCACGTACGATAGGTGTGTTAGGTGTTCAGCACGCCTAGCTCAGCACAAAGAACCAAAAACACATCTTTCGAGCAACAACCCCCAAGCCACCCTTGTACGAACTTGATCACGCGTGAGGCGGCCAACCCTGCGCTAATGAGCCACACTAACGCAACGTGGAGTGAGTGGTTTAAGGAGTTGTGAAAATTGGCAACCGATAACCTCCAGAACTCATAGGAAAGCCCGACTTTCTACGCTAACTGTTTACAGTTGAAAATATCCTTTTCTGGTTTTTGTCATACAAGCGTAGATCGTCAAGAGCACGGGTTAAACATTACTTGACACTTCCACTTAAGGCCACTCCATAACTTCCCCGGCTAACACACAGAGGAACCGTCATCGGTTAGCGCAATGTCATTCAATACCTCAAACCAATCCAACAACACTCAAGAAAACCAGACAGACAAAATACATCAACACAAAAAAGGAAGAGCCTCTACCTACTGGCCGCTAATGAGTTATAAAAATAGCCTACCAACCTACGCACACCTCTCCGGGCAAGGTAACACATTTTTTATTGCATTTGTGTAAGTAGTTTTTGCTAAACAAAACAGGAAAAACAAATCGCCAAGGTGAAGAGAGATTTACGTAGGACGCGCGCATCAAAGCACCTATGAAAAAAGGAATAACTTCACAGGGAGTACGCGCGAAAAAAACACACAACATTGCAAAACGACTATTGATTTGACCCCAAAATAGACCTCTTTTTGTGCAACGCTGGAACGCGTAACAGAGCTCCTTATATTCTCTTTTCCTCCGGAGAAGTTTCAATGTAATTATTTATAACCGAGTATTATGAGGCAGAAACCCTCGCGCATTCACGGTCGGATTGGACGGTGAGTTGCGTATTTGCCTCCAGCAGCGGGAAGTGCGGCTCGTTCGGGTTGTCCGGGTTCTGGCGCACCCGCAGGTAGTACTTGTCCTGGGCCCCGTGCGCACCGCACACGTAGCAGATGTTGGCCGGGTCGTCGAGCGACACGACCGACGGCGACCGGGATCCCACCGGTGGGTGGTGCGGGTGGTAGGCGGCGGCCGAGACCGGTGTGTTGTGCTGCGACACGACCGGCAGCAGATGTGCCGGATGCGACGGTGGCAGTGGTCCCGGCGGTCCA
>KZ071818.1:18447-38284 GCA_002091845.1 Anopheles cracens | reverse complement strand
AACACGCGCGCAAGCCTGCAGAGAGGTAAAGTCGATTTAAATATATAAATGGTAAAAACCAGTTCCGCTCAGTATGTTTATTTTCGAGGTGTACATACCGGTTCGGTAGAACCCGCGCGCCGACCGAACGCCATACGTCGGTGCGGGTGCCTTCTCCCGCGACAACACCGGTGTTGTCGCGATTGGAATCGTTTCGGGAGGACCGTATTTCTCGCCAGTTTCTCCTTGCTTCGAACGGCCGTGGCGACAATGAGATGCTTGTTCGTGGCTGTGGCCAACCGGTCTTAAAAGAGTCTCCACACAGTGTAACTCCGACTACTATTGCGGCCGCACGCAGCCGGACATATGTACGTTACCGCGCGTGGGATGACCCACATTTGGGGACGAACGCAAGAAAGTCCGCTGCCTAACAGGATGGTGTGTAATGCCCGGAGAGAGGAGATTAATGGTAATTTATGTGCCCTTCATTAGGCACCCGCCGTTCCGAGGAACCCAACGGCTCGGATTAACGAGCTAAGAACTTTTCCGTCGCATCCAACCCGAAACAAATTGCTTCTGCATAGGACATTAGATAAACGTACAGTCGGCGTACGACGAAAACTGCGACTCGACAGTACAAAAAAAATGAGAAAGTTGGGCATTTACAACAATTGTGGAGTTCACATAATCACGGCGAAATGAAATCCCTCCACGGCTCTTGAGACCACCGTCTCTCAACAACAAACACTCCACCGATACGATCGACCGAGCGACCATAAAATGCCGGCTGGACTTTGGACCCGTGTTTGTTTTCACGACCGTCCGGAGCGTTGTCTGCGCTCCCCCGTTTCGGCGTCCACATCATCATCGCCGTGCATATTAACCGGGGATCTTTTTTTATTTATCCAACACCATGCGAAGCGAACGACATCAATTCCATACTAAAGACACAGACCCACGCACACGCATCGGCCCCTTCCTGCAGCTTAGCAGAAAGGGAAGTCGAGTTGTTTACCTTAATTGAACGAAACGAGCTTATCAGTCGATAACAGAATAGTCAACGACGGCGACTAGCGACGTTTTGAAGTACCTTTGTGTCTAAATTGGTCCCTCCAGTATCTGATAGTGGATGTCAAGTGTTTGCTCCACTGGACACAGCCAGGTTTCAAGCACCTCCGCTATGCGTCATGCCACAGTGCCTTAGAACGTCGTGGGTGCGCTCGTACAACTGGAACGAAACTCGACGAACAAAGAACTCATCTTTGAACACATGTTTTTTCCAAACAACTTGTTTCGAGCGGCGATAAAAAAACGCCTGCCTGCTGCTGCTGACATTGCTTTCAATGTCATCGTACACATTATACCGCCGATGGTGGCATTGGCTTGCGCAAGAACCGATCTGTGTCCTTCAACGGAGATGACACAGTGCCTCAGAGCTCCCGACGACTGACACCCTCTCACGGTGATGTCGCGGGAACTTTTTCAGAGACATCGACACGACGGCCAACGCGCACAGAGCGATGTTGGAGCACTTTCTCGAACGTGGATGATCGGTTGAGGGTAGATCATTTCAGTTCCAGTTCCAGACACGCTTAAAATATGTCACACTTAAACCTATTCGCCGTCCCAACGGCCGGACATGGTTTTTCCCCCAAATCGTTGCTCATCGCTCGTTTCGACGTCGCCGGGCGGTTGTTGCTACCGAAGCCTCACTTCTCCAAAACTATCAACACGTTGGACTTTGCCCGGCGCTGTGTTGTGTGTACGAACGGCGAACGGTGTTTTGGACTTTGGACCTCACCCCCTTCCTTCCAACCCAACAAACGGCGAACCGAATGGCAACCGTGCGTTGCTACGCGCGCGCGCACACACACACTCAGACACACCAAAACACTATGCGCGGGGCACCTGCAGCACCGCACCGACCAATTTGCCACATTTACGACCGTATTTGGCCCCGTGTTTGCTACCCATTTTCGGGCGCTCCGACACGCCTGGCAAATCGGCTCAGAAAAGTGTGCAAAAAAAGGGCATCATGCCGCGAAGGGAAGAAACTAGCGGCACAAAATGTCGCACAAGCTGGCGGAAATGGCGACAAAACAAAGAAAAGCGTCCACATCTACGATCTTCGCGAACCGCGAGCCAAACTCTCACGCACACCACGCCGGAATCCCGCAATGCCGCATAAGCCGCGATGTTGGATTAACGAACACAGGAGTCACGTTTTTTTTTTCGCCGCATCTCAGAGCTGCTGCAGCAGTTGGCAGCGGCAGCGGCGAGTCTCTGTTGCTAGGCGACCGACTGAGCAACGTTCAAGTAGTAGCGGCAGCAGAAGCAACAAAAAATGGAAGAGAAAATCGATCAAAGTCCATCAGCGCACGGCAGGGTAAGTACCGTCGATCGAAGCGCGCGCGGTCGCGATGACATCACCGGCGGAATTCACTCACCAGATGCTGCGAGTCACGCCGCGATCATATGGAGCAGCACGTGTTCGAAGCCCCCCGGCAGCTCCAATTGGAAAACGATCGCTATCCGGCTCGGCTGCAGGGCTGCAGATCGAGCGACTGTGATAAGTGCACGAGTACGCCGACTCCCGGATAGCTGCTGAGCACAAAGTCCAACCTGTTTTTTCTTCGCGTAAGAGAAGATGCATCTTGTTGCTGACCGGTGCGGGGGCGTACAAGTTCACCCGTGTCGTTGACATCGTCCTAATTGAAGGTTATACGTGTGGGGTTTACCACCGGAGAACAAAAAACGTCCCGCGTCAGCAGCAGCTGCTGCTGCAGCTGCTCCTCTGCGATATTCACGAATGTCATCATTCGAAGCTTCTGGCACATCATAAATATCACGTTCCTGTCGTGCTGGTGCGGAGCGGTCGTGATCGTTAGGAGTGTTTATTTTACAGTGACAAATCACCGGCGTAAACAGAGGACGGTGAGAATTAGGGCGAGTCTCGTGCCGGGCACGAGGAGTTCACAGTTACACCCCATCGGGATACGGTGTACAGTGTGTCCAACGAAATCCATCCATTCGATAAGCATTCCTGTGCACTCGAAGGTGTTCTTTGGAGCTGCAAATGAAAAACTGCTCCACAAGCAAACAAACGAACGTGGCAGCGGATTAGTCGACTAATTATTACCAGGATGATGGGACAGCTTTCCGTGGTGAGCGTTTTTTTTAATTAGGGCTTCCCTAGCAATTACGATAAGCGCTCGCAACAAATGTAGCAAATTGGAAATAAAGCTCGCTAAGACTTGAGGCTTGAATGACGGTTCACCCCCCCGGGTAAAAGTCACAGAATTCGAATCCCACATACGGTCTCGGATAATTAAGGCGAAACGAAAGGGTGTTTGAGAGCAAACGGCACAGCAAACTATCCAGCTCACCTCTACCGTGCCGGTAGTCACGTAACGCTCGCTGCAATGGCGCGCGCACTCGCAAAACCTTGCAATCGCTGCAAACTGCACCGGCCTCTGCCACGAGAACGGCTCTGCCGCCTCTTCTCGCACCACCGACTCGACCTTTCCGCGTTTCGGGGTGGAAAGGTCAAACTCCCCGGCCAAGAACCGGTTCCGGCCGACGCTGATTGAAGGATGACGCCGTCGATGATGATCCAAACCAAGTCCGACTTTCAGAAAACAGCCAAAAGCGCATAGGCGTGCAGTTTGATGGTGCTGCCGTATGTAAGTCAGCGAACAAACGAAAAGCGTCCGGAAAAAAAACTGATCCCCCCGTCGCAAAATAATAGAGCAACGTGAGTAGAAATTTAAGCTGCTGGCTAACCAAACAAAACCACCATTTCCGGACGGTGCACTTTTGTGCATGGCGAATCGATTTTGTGCCGTGTGTGCCCCCGAACGAGGTCATGACGTGTTTGTTTTTTGCGTTTCTTCAAAAGACTTCTAGCTCGTATCAGCACAAACGTTTAGTGGCTCGAAATGGTCCCTCTTCTAGCATGCCGGACGGGTATAAAATTTTATGTAGCTACTTTTCGGTGCATTAGCGTCCTGCTATGCATTGGGTGCCGTACGCCCGCGTAAGCCCTTAAGCCAGACTTGAGGCTGTAAAACTCTCAAATCGTTACTACACCGGGCCGTTTGGATCTTTCTTCAGCTACCTACACGCAAATGCAAATGATCCCGAGCGCGTCTTAATGAGCTCTCGCTAATGGAGGCTATCATCGGCACAGTGCGGCACATCACATCACTCGCAAGAGGACAGGAGGAGAGCAAGATCTGTCTCTGTCGCAGGCAACTGTCGCTGTTTCCCCACCCTGTGAAGCGTACTCTACATTGCTGCCTGCTGCCAATTCCGCTTCCTATCCATATCCGCGAGATGCGCGCGAATTGGAACCCCTACTAACCTACCCAACCTAACCCAACCCAACCTCCCCCCGAGATGAAGGGGTTGTTTCTGCCCCTCGGCGGTACTGGTGTGCGTGAAGCTTTGTTTTGTTTGCCGTTCGTGTGTATCGTGGGCTTGCTATCTTGTCTCTTGCTAGTGAGTCTCTCACTCTCTCTCTCTCTCTCTCTCTCTCTTGGTTGCTGTCGGTCTCGTTCGCACTCCCGGTGTTGTATAGCGAGCACATGGTCGGCGAGTGATCTCCGTGCCGGGTCCAAAGTCCGCCGCGTTCGAAGCGGCCTCCCTCCTCCAACCCAATCCAACCCAAGCCCCTGAGTCGTATCGTTGCCCGCGCGCACATCAACCGGCGTTCGTACGCGAATGTGTTTTCGACCGCCGTTTGGCTGCATTTTGCCGCGTGGTAATAGGCAGAGCGCGTTATGCCGGCTGCGAACGAAGCGGGGAGATGCGTGATGATCGTTCGTACGGAGCCGAATTTATAATCCGCAGTGTAGGAACATTAACTCCTGCAACTTATGTGTGCGCGAGTGTGGATGAAATAATTTGTTCGAAATGAGCTTCGAAAGCAACCGTTTTACACTTCCTCGCCTGACCTTGTGACGGACACAAGAGATGAAATAAAATCCTACTCGAAGAACTCGATCGCGTTGCTCTCCACTTTGTTTTAGGCGCTGAGAAACCGACCGGCCTGGGCAAACGACGGTGTGCCGTACGCGATTATGCGATCATGGTAGATGTTGGTAGCGCTCGATCTCGTTTTCAATTTTCGTAGGAACAATCACACACACACACACACCCGAGCAAACTCGATACCAAAGTCCAAGAACGAGAAGAAGCACGCCGGACACGGATTTCTTGCGGACTCGCGACGGCCCGTTCCGTCCCACCGCAGCCGCAACCCGTGATCGCCGGAGAGGAGATAAAAATAAAACGTTATTTTTACGACATTTTACACAAACCAAACCGAACCAACACACAGCACCGTGCCTTGCTCGTTCGAATCGGGGGACTCGAGGTGGACGCGAAAGAAGAAAAAACGCCGTTCGGAATCTCGATTCGATGCGAGTTCTGCATGTGTGGTTCTGCCAATAAGCCATCGGGCGCCACACGCAAACAGGAGCATAAGGCACGAATCGGAATCAATGAACGTGAAAAGCAAAAGAGAGTTGTTTGTTACGTTCGCAAAAAAGGGTTGTGTATATGCTCCGCTGTTGCTGCACGGCACGATCGACGATCAACCTCGGTGAGTTCTTACTTTGTACGGGCGAGAAGCGAGCAAACAACCGGCGGCAGTGAAAGTAATCTGCCCAGGGCGGTGATGAGGCCTGCATATACACAAATTTTCTATGTCACCAGCACCATGTCCCATGCACACAATCGCAAAACAATCCGCGTCCGCGGTCAGTCAACCCAGGGCACGAACGTATAACCCACCCGCTGTCCCTGCTAGTGGAGGTTTTTTCGCAACCAACATCCATCATGGTGGCCCAGCGACACAGGGGCACACCATGTCATTACGAAGGCTGCTCGAATCGTCGCTGCAGATAGATGCGGCCTACGATTGCAGCCTTAGAAATGGCCGATAATCACCCTGCCATCGACGCCGATCGACGCGAACTCTCATCCGTACGTTCAACTGGCAACAAAGCAAGCAGAGCATCCCAGGGCGCATCGTTTACCGTTAGCGGAAATCGAGATGCAGCGCAGCTGCAGTAACGCGCGAAAATGGGATTATTAACTTCCCGCGCTGCTGCGCTGCTTTTGAGTGCGAGAGGGAGCGACATTGCTATTCCCTTTGGAGGACTGCTCAGTTGAAGGCGATCCGCTCCGGACGTTGAGATCCGGAATGGTTCACAGAGGGGGAGGCAAGAGAAGATCTTGAATTGTGCGGTAAGTAGAGTGTGGGTTTTCATAAACTATCCGAACACAAATATTCCATTTCGCGATGAGGATGGATTTGAAGAACGAAAAGTTTTGGAAAGCTACGTCGGTACGTTGAATCTGGGGATATTTCTGATCGTTACGCAGATTCTTCATCAGAACAATCACCAAGAATCAATGTTCTAGGAACTTCCACAAGTCATAATGCATCCCAAGCAAACTCTCTTGGCACTCAAGCCGTTCAAACCTTGAGTATGCAATTATGATCCGTTGATTCGTTGAAAAACAAATATAACTTGCTGAAATGTCAACCAGATTTAGACACAAGAACACCTTCTCAAGCGGTCTATACCACAACACGCATAAACCGGAGTGCGGTGTTTCATGTTCGCAACATAACACATGAAGAACGAACGGACGACACGACAAGCTCTACCGTACAGAAATCCGAGAGACGTGATTTTCTTCCACCTTCAAAAGCACCCGAGAAGGTTATCCAGGGATGTACGACGCGTTTTATAGCACGAACTTCACTCTCTCTCTCTCTCTCTTTCTCTGTGTGGAATCTCTGACTAGGGGGGTGAGTGAGCAGCTTATGCAAGCGACCTGTTAAGTTTTCAGATATCAGCGGAAGAATTTGCTTTTCGAAATGTTTTCCCAGCTATGGCGTGTTGGAAAGCGAACCGAGTGGCTATTCTGATGCATTCATCGATGAGTGCGGTGTACGCTCCTCATTAGCCAGTAAAATGAGCTAGAGCAGGACTGTAAAAACCCACCGCTGTCCATGGATTAGCTAATCAATTCTAGCCGCTGTGTTCGTGCTCTACTTCCTGCTACTTGCAACTGGTAGTCTCGTTACCGGAGAGCTCGCGCAACGCCTGTCAACGCAAGGCCGTCCCCACGAACCGGACCACCGCGTTCTTGCCGGAGCCGGTGGTTCTTTGTGCGGAGGGGCCTCATTATCTTCGCGCTCCGCTGCGTCTCTTGAGGGTTGAGGTGAAGGTTCAGCCGAACTTCACGCGCGCCGCAGGGGTAAGTTACAAACAAACAGCGAAACCTCCGCTTATGAGCGGATCAGACATTGGATAGTCTTAGCTCGCGGTTCGGTGCCAATGAGTCGCGCAAACACAGAACACGGACGGGCCGTATGGATATCTCCGCTGGCCTAAAAGGAACAAACCAACCACAAAGAAGGTGTGTCCGCGCCGATGATTGTCCAACCGGCGAATTGATGTCACTCGCTTTAACTCACGCAATAAAAATGTAAAAAAAAACACCGAACCGCAATACAAATGGCCGCACGGATTTTGCTATTCTCCTGCCGGGCCCCATATATCTTCAACCCCTTTCACCCCCCGGGTTAGGGGAGGTTTGTTTGTTTGCCAGTTCGCTATTACTACTCCGTCCGCCTCGCGCCAACCAGCCAACTACTCCCATTCCGTCAATTGCGCTACCGGGTGCGTTTGCTCAAATGCGCAGTACACGGTTCGCGCGACAATCACCTTTTCGCGGGAGGCGATAAGCGCCCGCGGTCCGACTCGGCCCAGCCCAGCCCTGCTCTACAAACCAAATTGTATTGCGGATTGTGTCCCGCCGCGTTTACGTTTGATACGGGCCCGAGTGCCGTGCTTTATCTCACACGGTAGGGCCACTGCGCAATACGGAAGACATCTGTAACCCCAGACTATTGGTCGGCAGGGGCGGCAGAAGATCGAAGACTTCCCATCAAGGACATACGCAAATTTCACTGACCTCCTACTACTGGGAGTGGCGAGATAAATGCGTCCGGCGGGGGACAGATAATAATATTTACCACCAAGAACTAGGGCAATACGCCTTTTTTGACTTCCTCTCATCTCCAATGTGGACATATTTTTGTTTGCGCGTCGGAGGGGTAGACGAAATTGACTCAACCAATTCGCTCGTACCAGAGGGGGGAGTTTTCGCACGGTTGATCCGTGTTTACGCTCGCTGTAGAGCTACGCTTACACACAACAACACCCGTCCCAGGCCGGTCATTATGATTCGTTAGGCTCAATTTATCATAGATCTGCTTACACGGCACAACAACAGGATGATTTGTGGCTGGTGATCAAGAAGGAACGCTCTGCGCCTATCCCGCGTTGGAGGGTGTGGCACAATGCGCTTGTATTTCCTTCCGTGCGTACGTCACAGCGATGTTTGGAGCCATCCTTTAAGCAAACGACACATACCGGTTAGCACGTGGGCGCGAATTGGTAAGCCAAATTGGAGAAAAAAGACACTCGACACAGCGCGCAAAGGATCGCACACGATCGCCAACGGCATTGATTGGCCACCCCGAAAATTTGATGATCCCGCGTGAGTTAATTTTGGCGGCTGTCCACTAATGCCCGCGGGCCGGTGTCAATTTGCGTCAACTACGTCCAGCAGCCAGCCAGCTGGTCGGGGCACGGTTCACTTTTCGCACCCCTTTCCGCGTGCTCGGCGGGTCTGTAATCCGGGGTTGATAGGAGAAACGACAGTTTATTGGTGGCGGAGAGATTAGAGCCGCGGGACGACGACGTCCATTACCACCTTCGCGACGACGACTTAATCAAGCACGCGGACGGCCACCCAGCACAAATAATTATTAAGGGCAGTGTGTCAATTTGCGTCAACTACGTCCAGCAGCCAGCCAGCTGGTCGGGGCACGGTTCACTTTTCGCACCCCTTTCCGCGTGCCTGCGCTTCCGCTGCGCTTATCTGCGGTGTGTCAGTGTCTGTGAACCGCATCCCGCCTGCATATGACCACAGTGTCACAACGGGCGGTTCGCTGATAGCGCCGGCCGGGTCCTCGGCTCTGGATCGCTGCGCGCGTTGAATGACCCTGGAGCAAAAGTGAAAGCGGTAATCACGCTCGGGACGCTCCCGCGGGACCGTATGTTTGACGCACGGACGCGGTCCTTTCGTGACGCTCGCGCCCCAGAGCCTTATCGGACGGGAGCGGGTGCGGGATCCGTTGAAAACACCAGCCAGTCTGCTCCGACACAATGACCTGCGGCCCGCGGGTGGCAAAGCGCGGTTTGTGACAAAGCGCTCGAGATTTCATGTGCTCCGCCCCGCGCTATCTGTGCTCCGCAGCGAAGTTAATGACTTCGGAAGAACTCTTAGTCATTAGAGATAATCGCCGCTAATTGCTGTTTCAAAGTTCCGGCGCTGTTTGACTCCCTATCGAACAATGACTTGCCGACCGGTAGGGAAATTTCAAACAAAACTTCCCGGTCTTTACCGCACATGTCCTAACTAATCGCCCGCTAATGTTGATCGATCCCCCGCAATTATCTGATTCAGCAAAGGGCTTTACAGAGAGCGTGGCTTCGTGCGCTAATCGAAGTGCGTGCGAGAACTTTACCGTGCAGTGCGGAAGATACGCGATCGTGGGTCATAAACACCCACCCACCAAACGGCGGGTTCGCCCGCGGTCAAACCGATAAGCCAGTCGGGTTGCGAACCGACACAGTGCGCGCCTTTCAACTTTCGGTGCTATTTTGCGGCACAAAACGGTCCTGTTGCTAAGTCCGGGACGCGTTGGTTGAACGATTAGGAGCTGGGTCAGTAGCAGTTGATAAGTGCGACATTGAAACGGTTGCAATACTGCAACTCTACAACGGCCATGTGACCGCACGGCACTAGACGGATGCATCTCTGCGAAAGGGCTATTAAAAGCGGTTACGCAAGAACGAGGAACACATCCTGCCATATAAGAACGATAGTCTACCAGAGCTGCAGGGCCCGAACCAACGTTGCGCAATGTGTGCAGTGGTCATTAACTAGCGCCCCGTTTATTGGTGCATCCTCCCGGACACCGGAGGGCAGTGTCGGCCGCGGCCACTGCCAGCAAAACAAGGATTAGGGCACTGGCATTAAGTCACGATTGTCACCTTGAGGTGTTGTGTGCACTATTTGACACGGCACAATAGCTCGCGTCGGCGGGTCTGTAATCCGGGGTTGATAGGAGAAACGACAGTTTATTGGTGGCGGAGAGATTAGAGCCGCGGGACGACGACGGCCACTGCCAGCAAAACAAGGATTAGGGCACTGGCATTAAGTCACGATTGTCACCTTGAGGTGTTGTGTGCACTATTTGACACGGCACAATAGCTCGCGTCGGCGGGTCTGTAATCCGGGGTTGATAGGAGAAACGACAGTTTATTGGTGGCGGAGAGATTAGAGCCGCGGGACGACGACGGCGACGTCCATTACCACCTTCGCGACGACGACTTAATCAAGCACGCGGACGGCCACCCAGCACAAATAATTATTAAGGGCAGCCCGCGTACCGCGCGATAAGGTTATTTGTTCGAGGTAGTGTATTTATTATCCTTAATGCAATGTCACAACGGGCACACACAAAGGGTACGGAGCTCAATTACTCTCGGCGGACAGACAGGCGTGGGGGTGCGCTGTTTGTTTGGGCATAATGAATGAGACTGTTAGCCAAGCGTTTGCCATTAGGTGAGAGAGGGGGATCACTTCTTCCAAGATATTGCTGGATTGGTGGGACAAGACGTTGAAAGATTATTTTACAACAGACTCATGAAGTACCCTTTCGGTGACCTGAAGTATGACTTCATTGGAGGCTAGTATTTCTTGAATCGGAAGCAAAGATTCAAACAAATCTGAATGTATATTTGTGCTCTAAATGATTCAGGATGATCTAAATGATTTCTTCAAAACTCACTTTACCCAATCGAATAGTGAAAGGATGGGGAAATGAATCTTCCCAGTATAACCATCAACATTTTTATTATGCTATGTTAAGTGAACAGTCCTCCAACGAATGCTATACTCGCAAAGCAGCTAGACTGTTGAGTTATGGTTTTAGTCATGCAATATCGCTACATGAATCACATGAGTTTCCATATCAGTAACCAAGAACTTTGCAATAAAATGCGAAAATCATATTCTTTCGCTAGAATACAATCTGGCTAATACAATCTTCAACAGTGTGAGTAATAACTAACTGTTCCTCCGTGAAAGCTATGTCTTACTCTAGTGAAAGAATGCTGTGCTGCAAACAAACTTCTCTCACGCAGGCGAATCTTCCAATTGCATCATGCTTCGGCGGCCAAAACAGAACCCAAACGAGGTTTGCTCTAGACGAACTTTGCACAACCCACAGAGATCGCTTTCGGATACTTCCCCCATTCGACCGAACGCATTAGCCCAATTTCTCTCCCCACCGGTTGCAAACAAGAACAGAAGTGACTAATTTTAGTGACCTCTCGGTGCGGTGTTTTGGGGTACACGGCAGTATGTGTGTGTGTGTACAATGCATTTGTAGTCCAATGCACCCCACTGCATCGGGCGAGCGAGCGAGGAGGCATAGAAATGGCGCCCGACAAAAACAACCGCTTTCGAATGAGTAGCCGAGGGGGAATCGAAACAAAAAAGGAAAACCGTTCAAAGTGCAACCCACTCGCGAAGCGGGGACACGGTGACAATGCATTTGTAGTCCAATGCACCCCACTGCATCGGGCGAGCGAGCGAGGAGGCATAGAAATGGCGCCCGACAAAAACAACCGCTTTCGAATGAGTAGCCGAGGGGGAATCGAAACAAAAAAGGAAAACCGTTCAAAGTGCAACCCACTCGCGAAGCGGGGACACGGTGCACCGTTTTACTATGCAATTTGATCCGATCCGATCTGCTCTCCTCGCCCCGTTTTCCCCATTGACTATCGCTACCCTTGCGCCACCCGTGTACCAGCTAGCTCTATTATGCACGAAGAGAGTTGCATTTGTGTTGCACTTCCTGCAGTTGGTGGGCAGGAAAGCTGCAGCAGCAGCAGCAGCAGCATAAGAAATCTCTCTCGTCATCGCGACCCAGACTGTCGGGCGCCGTCAGCCGCCGTCAATCAGCTGCTGGGGCCGTAGTAGGAGGGATGCACTAGCCGCAGCCGTAAAAGGTACACACCGGAATGAAGCATTTCCTTCACGCCACCGCGAGAAACATGGCGCCCGCGGGCAGGACACCTACCTTCTCCAGACACTCCTGGCTGATCCTTTTCGGATCGCACTGCACGCCGGACGTCGTCCCGTTGGGAAGATTCACCAGGCACCACATTTTGCACACGAATTTTCCTCCACACCGGCCCTGTTCCAGACGCAACCTTTTTCCTCACGCAAGGTCACTTCGAATGCTACGCATGGATCGATTTCGGTTCGACGCCTTCGCCTAGCGCAAACACCCACACCAGGGTGCTAGGGTGCCTCGTTTATCTAATATTCTACGCAAACAGCTGTCCTTCGCGTATCGATCCGTACCCGTACGCACGGTGTGTTTATTTTTTCCCTCTTGCCGTGGCGTTCTAGGTGAAATAGTTTTGCGTTTTTCGCAGCAGTCGTTTTTTTTGCCTTATGTCACTACCGTTCGTACACACACATTGCACAATGTTTGCATCCCGTGCGACGATGCAACACCGCTGCAACACCGACCGATGCGTTTGCTCTGTGGAAGCGCACGGAAACCGTACCGAAACATATCCTAAACGCACGCACTTGTTTCACACCTACAGCTTTTACACACTTTTAGCAAGTGTTTTTTTTTTCTCTGCCGAAATTTTACACCGAATAAACAGACGTTATCCAGTGCTTACTGGGTTAACATTTTAACAGAGACGCGCGCCTGCTGCTATGTATTGTTTTCAGGCAGAAGCAAACTCTTCTTGCATTTGCACTTGCACTTTGGCTCGGAATCCTAACTCGGAGTCGGATTATTAACTAAAACCACGAGGTAAATTTACGCGCGCCACAAACACGACCGCTTGCGACGGTTTGGCGTTTTCAAGTCCTAGTAGGATCTGCTCCTCTATTGGAGAGGCTAATTGATCCGGAAAAGTGTGTAATATAACACTTCCACTACACAAAGTATGTACTTGGAAGTGTGTAGTTTTGCTGTGCTTCAGTATGAAACGCGAACTTTTTAATACACTTTTTAACTCCGGCAGCGCACCACCACCTCGCTCGATGTTGTTGTTGTTTTCTGAAGAAGAAGAAGAAGCAGAAGGTTATCAACAACAACAAGAAACTGTCGAACTGACAATCTGACAGCTCGATCACTTGGCCTCCACTGTGGAGCGGGCTTTGCACGTCTGTATAACGACCTGAGAACCAGGTGGGACAGCTTTCAACGTTCTCGCTTGGCTAGAAAAGTCTGCCAAACATCGACGAACTTTTGTCGTCATACAAATCTTTGAAAAATGTATGTATTTTGCTATAGATATTCACAAAATAATTTGGTATTAACATTAAGTGCCCGAACGGTACGGTAAATCTCTAATAAACGGATATTTTTTTGCTACAAATGCTACAACACTCGTAAAACATGTCGTTATCGTATGTCTGATAAAACTTATTCCAGTTATTAGACAGCTATTGGGAAGCGCTGTCTATTTGCACAACATTTAGCTGGTGGGGCTGTCGAACATGTTCAAAAGCACGAACTGCCATTTGCATACATTTTCGAACATGGGGCATGCGAAAACTGTATGCAATCCGCATGAAAATCTGCCAAATGTATGCACTCCTGAAAACTGTTCTAATCTATTGACTACAGCGACATACCGTCCGCAGTGGTGAAACTACGCACGAAGCATTCAAACATAATTTCTAATATCCGTTGGAAGAGTTACGTACAATATTTACTCTTCAATAGACTATGACACACGTTTGACGTAATTTGTAATTTGTTATTTGTTAAATTTGTCTGCCTTGGGGCTACACAAATTACAATATATTATAGCTTAAATAATTTAATACAAACGAAATAATAGAACTTTAAGCTTAACGTTAAGCCTAACTAAAGTGTCCCTGCTGCGAATAAAAATCAGGACGGGGAAGAATATACAGAGGAATGTTTAAGAATAGAAGAGCAGTAATAGAAGAGCATCAGTGTCAGCAAATTTCTTTTTTGATTGAGTTTATAACCGATCATATTACTCGTAACGTATATTGCGAACAACTTGTAGTCGCTCGTTGAAACGTTTGCCAGCTCACATAACAGTTCATTGCTTGTTGGACTTTATACCGGTGACTTCAAAAACTCGGTCAAACGACATACCACCCAGCATGCTAAAAGCTTCTTAGATAAGGACGTGAAAAGTCGTTTAGCGTGAGGTTATCTACATGAACTATTCTCGGCAGCATAGCTGATAAGAACTCCCGCTCCGGAACCCTTCCGCATTGCGATATTAATAACACGGTACGCATAATGTGCTTCACACCTTATGGTTTCCCACATCATGGTTCCGATCGGTGATAATGCTAAATCACGATGACCTTCCTGTAGCGTAGGAAATGCTGTTACAGCTGGCACTGGTATTTGCGTTACGCTTATCAGGAGAGTTCCCCGTACGCGTCATGATCGATGCGTACACCGTTTAAGGGTCATGAGAAATGGCGTCAGTTATGCTTGATGGTTTATGCGAGCAGAAACTTTGATGATAAATGGTAATGACTGTTTCGAGTTAGGTGACACTAAAAGAGGAACTAAGAGAGCACTCTTACCATGGTTGAATCGTAGCTTGATTGACGTACGACACCTTCAACATTGATAAAGACCATATAAATGGACAGATATCTTTCCAATTCAAAGAATTAGTTATGGACGCGTTGTTCATCACGAACAACATTTTCATTCAATACTGGCTGCCATAATTGACGTAACTAGTGAGTTCCAGGATCGTAATCAGAATCTAAAACATCAGTGATTCCCCGATCGTGCCCTCGTGGAGTAGAATAAAGGAATTTATAAAATATAAAGTTGTAAGGAAATTTGCATACTTCAACTGACCACTTTACCAGCAAAAGCTTAACACCACTACGATACTTCTGGTTCCTGCATATATTTGTGGTTCTAGCCAATACTATAAAGAATTCAAATTTTGAAATTCCAATTATTATGTTTAAAATGATAAGGATTAAAACTCTAACGAGAAAAAAGAACAGAAATTAGTAAATAAGTATTAAATTAAAATTAGTAAAAAGTAAATTAGTAAAAATTAGTGGCCGTTAGTTTCATACAGTGTCTTCCCATCGAACGTCATATTGGTCAATATTTGGCAACCTGTCCTCCACAAAGGAATTTCAGTTGAAAGCATATCATTATCGCTAGGCGCCATTCAGTAGAATTGCAAGCCTGTTAGTCATTCAGTGAACATTGCCATGCTAACCGATCGCAAACTTCAAACATCATCAACCAACCTCTAACGTCACACACGTTGTAACACGTTCGCCGGTTCGTATCCTGTTTGAACAATTCGTCCCCACCACTATGGTCCCGCAGCATGGCACATGTGCTCGCTGACGACGTCACTCTGGCACCGTTTTCTTCGGCACGCCGGAAGCGTTAAACGTCATCAGCCCGAATGCCCCTTAGCAACACCGCTGCCAAAAAACGAATTCCAACGTGCTGTCGCTTCCTCCTATTTCTTTGATAAAGTATGGAAGCAAGGAGAAAGAGAGGGAGAAAGAGAGAACATGTGATACGAGGGATCGTACCAGCCTCGTCCGGCAATTGATCACATTAAGTGGTCTCAAGTTTTTGCCATCCCATCGCCCCGCAAGCGACCAAGATCCGAGGATTTCAAATCATCCCTGTGTCGCAAACTGCGCTGCTCGACCATGTGCTGATCGCAGTCAGCTGTTATGTATCAGTTGTGTGCGTCTGCCTGTGCGCATCGCCGGTATTACTCATCGTCAGCTGTATTGGACACTCCTCGGTGGCCCCGCGAACATTCCATCTCACACGTACCACAAATCTTCCCGCCTTGCTTCACTTCGATAAGATCAGCCGCGAGCGTCGAAAGTCAAAGTCTATTGGGGGCATACACACGCAGAAGGGAGCACACATAAAGACCATAAAAATAACGTTAAAAAGGTCTTCCAAGAAGCGACGTGGTCGAGCGATACGGACGGCGAACAAAAAAAGTCTCAACGTGCATGTCCGCTTGGTGGGACACAGCACGCGAGAGCATGCGCACATGTTCGTCTATGAAGGCGGATTGCGAATTTCTTGTTCAAACATGTTTTCTGCCATCTCATCGCGTGAAACCGTCGAACGTTGGACCCGATCGTCGGCGATCACACCTGTCCACCCTACTTTCTTCTTTCCCCTTTGGCGCAACTGACCGCCCGTATTGCATCAGTTTGCGAGGCGGAGACGGTTTGGCGAAACTTCCAAGGAATTGCATGCAACGACGACTACAGTAACAACAACAAAAAACACCACGAGGGACCTACCTGGAAGCCGACCATGTGGCTGGCACATGGCCGTTCGTCCGGTTCGAAAGAAAGTGAACAGGTGTGCCAGGTGAAGTGGGTTTCGTGGGGTGCAATCGTGACTAAGCACGGTGACAGGATGAATCCATTTTTCCGACACGGCCTGCAAACATTTCCTTCCGCCGTGCGTCACGCTGCACAAGACCGATGGAATAAACGTCATCGTAGAAAACTCATGACTTGGATTAGTGGTGTGTGTGTGTGTGTCTTATCAGTCGCTGGAATGCCTATCGAATGTGTACTTCTCTCGCTCCGTCTCTCCCTATCTCTCTGTCTCCCGCTCTAGTGGAGGATATCTTGTCGACGCAAATATGTCAATTAAGGGTGGGCGAATAGGCAGATAAGTTGTTGACCAACCCATCCAAAGCTGGACAAAATCGCCTCCAATCGGCCATCGATAAAAGATAAGCCCTAAAAAGGCATCGTTTTGTTCCGCCACACATTACATCAGTATCATTGTCGGAATAAAGTTCCCATCGATCAAGAAGACGCAACGGAATCATGTGCCCATATATGTCTGTCGGTATTGGTTCGCGCGGCATTTGAGCGCTGCAATTCCCAATCTCACTCTCGCTCCCGGAGAGGTGCGCCATTGCACTTTCATCTGCACTGGAGACGAGAACGAGCTCGAAAACGAACCTCTCGGGTGGGAATTTGTGGGATTTCCCGCTGGTTGCACCGTGAAGAAGAGGGGAATGTCCACCTATGCCCACCGGTTGCTAAACGTGTACGGCTTCACGTGCTCCTCCTTTCGTACGTGGTGTTTCCAGCACGGTGCGATAATTGATCCAACTACGACACCCTGTCAATCATCAGGGCAAACCCAAGACCTAGCATAACATTCGCGATCGGCTAGGGTGACTTTTATTGAAATCTTGACCTTGTCACAAACGGCCCAATGTCTGACTCGCTTGCTTAAGGAACCTATGCATAGTTTTAGTACACAGATTTCTATTGCTTCTCTACAAAAAAATTCTCAATCACACCAAACAGAAAGTAGCGTCCGATGTCGATTACTTTACTACATGTCCAAAGGTTTGCTCGGCATTATCGCCGGCGTAGAAACCGATTGTAACGCAAAATAAACTGCGCAACATTGTCGGTGGCCCTGTCCTGCCCGTAGTAAATGCTGTACTCTATCGGGCGCCCCCAACAATCGTGCTGGAAAGGAATTCCATTCATCCGCCCCGATTACCCGCCCTGATCCGCCAGGATCCCTCTCCGTGCCGGCGTGATGCAACCGGGAGAAATTGTTGCGAACGATCGGGGTTGCCCAACAGCTTCCCCACCTTGCCTGACCTAATCAATGCCGGAGATCTTACAACGTGTTCCGAATCACAGTTCTTTCGCCCTCCGTGCAGGGGCTTTAATCCAGATCGTAGCAAGACCGTCAGGTACAAAGAACCAATCGCCGGTAATCGCCACTGTCCACAATGGCAGTGCAGGAGATCACGATTCTCTCACGAGACTTCCAGCAATGCGCGAGACTTCAAGATGCGCGCGTACCGCGATGCGACAGAGGGAAAAAACTGAACCATCAGATAACGTGGTCGTCCAATCGGACTCCTGAAACGCACACATAGAGAGTGGCCGACGCGCGATAGAGCATGCACGGGTGCCGAAGGAGCCGGCGGCGCCGAAAGGAACCGGTGATTGGGAGCGGTATATTCCGGTTGCGTATAAATAAACAGTACCGCCGGTTACCCGTCAACGAGCAGCCTCACTTCATTGATAGCATTCGATCCGGACGGACGGAACGGTGTTGGAGCAACCGTGAGAACTAGCTAGAATCGCAAGTGTCGTCTTTTGTGCAGTGATACGCGAAGCAACGGATTTAAGGTTTGAAAGCAGATACAAACACCGAAGCCAGGTGCAAGTGCAAGTGTGAAACTACAGTGCAAGAGCAACTATTCTACGAACGGAGCGGAGTTCGTAACGGACATTTTGGATAACACAACTAAGGATACAACGGCGAGCAGATCGTTTACGATGGAGTACAAGAGTAGCAAGGTAAGCGCGGAATTCTAGTGAGCTTGTGAGTTAGAACGACAAAAACGTGAAATGAAGATCGGGTACAAAACGCAACAACGGAAAATTTGTCATTGAAAATGCGTCTGAAAAGGAAATTTTTAGTTTCCTGCAAACGTACAAAAGCGAAGTTTTCAGTGCAATTAAGCCAATTATTCAATAACACGGGAGAACATCCGGTCAACACTTGATCCTTCTAGATTGTTCCACCAGTAGGCGGTGCGAACTGGGACATCATCAGAATGATGATTATCAGTCCGTCTTTGCTGCCTTCCTCCCCGCTTGGCTACTTTGATTGTTTAATGAAGGGGATGTCGGGGAGCAATAACATTTGAAGAAAAAAAATCTGTTAAACTGTCAGGATGTGTTAGAAACGTTCAGGAAGACACGCCAAAGCTGGTTGGAAAATGGCAAAAAAACATGATTTTACCAAAATAAACACCCACACCTCTCTCCTCGTGCGCAAGAAGTCTTTATCTGCGTAGCACCAAACTAAAAAACAAGAAATGCATCGGAGGTGGAGGAGCGTCTCGAGCGTCTGACGAACGCGGTCACGAGCGACGACGTAACACCGGCGACGTTTATTGTCGTCCACGATACCGAGGGGTGACCGCATGACGAACCCGTCCGCTCATGACTCAGCCGCACCGGCGCGAGCCTCCACGCGCTGTAATCCTGCGCGAATCACACCTGCCCCAGAGTGGGTTGGTTTTATTGGGCTGGAGCAGACGACAAAACCGCGACCCTATCGGGACCAGCACCTGTACGGCAGGGTCGGTCGTCCTAAATCGGTCTTTGAGTCATGGTTATTGTTCGGCGCCCCAACTCCCTGGACCGTGGGCGCTTATCAGCGGTGTGCGGTAATTGTATGCAACATGATGAAATAGCGTTGCAATTCTGCACCTGCCGGTCTAGGAGCGATCGCGATTACCCGAGTGTATCGTTGGCGCTGATCTCTTATCGCAGCAAAGATCTCCTAGGCATAGCACTTCCCACCATATCACGTGCGAGACTGGGAGCGTGGAGGAGCGTGGACCGGTGACTAGTTGTTTACGATCACATCCCCGTCGGGGAGAAGTGCCCGCTGGCAAGGCTCCGGCCTCGCTCGGTGACAGCGTCACTAAACGCTCCCAATGGCGGTCAATGGTCCCGTTGCACTTGACCACATGGCGCTAGCTGCTTGATTGTTTTGATCGTTGTCAGTGTGTCAGCGTGTCTTATCTGTCTGTGTGTGTGCGAGCTAGGCGGAACGATGATAGTTCCGGATCCGCCCGTTGATAAGCCCCCA
>KZ071818.1:0-18437 GCA_002091845.1 Anopheles cracens | reverse complement strand
ATCACGATTCTCTCACGAGACTTCCAGCAATGCGCGAGACTTCAAGATGCGCGCGTACCGCGATGCGACAGAGGGAAAAAACTGAACCATCAGATAACGTGGTCGTCCAATCGGACTCCTGAAACGCACACATAGAGAGTGGCCGACGCGCGATAGAGCATGCACGGGTGCCGAAGGAGCCGGCGGCGCCGAAAGGAACCGGTGATTGGGAGCGGTATATTCCGGTTGCGTATAAATAAACAGTACCGCCGGTTACCCGTCAACGAGCAGCCTCACTTCATTGATAGCATTCGATCCGGACGGACGGAACGGTGTTGGAGCAACCGTGAGAACTAGCTAGAATCGCAAGTGTCGTCTTTTGTGCAGTGATACGCGAAGCAACGGATTTAAGGTTTGAAAGCAGATACAAACACCGAAGCCAGGTGCAAGTGCAAGTGTGAAACTACAGTGCAAGAGCAACTATTCTACGAACGGAGCGGAGTTCGTAACGGACATTTTGGATAACGCAATTAAGGATACAACGGCGAGCAGATCGTTTACGATGGAGTACAAGAGCAGCAAGGTAAGCGCAGAATTCTAGTGAGCTTGTGAGTTAGAACGACAAAAACGTGAAATGAAGATCGGGTACAAAACGCAACAACGGAAAATTTGTCATTGAAAATGCGTCTGAAAAGGATTTTTTTAGTTTCCTGCAAACGTACAAAAGCGAAGTTTTCAGTGCAATTAAGCCAATTATTCAATAACACGGGAGAACATCCGGTCAACACTTGATCCTTCTAGATTGTTCCACCAGTAGGCGGTGCGAACTGGGACATCATCAGAATGATGATTATCAGTCCGTCTTTGCTGCCTTCCTCCCCGCTTGGCTACTTTGATTGTTTAATGAAGGGGATGTCGGGGAGCAATAACATTTGAAGAAAAAAAATCTGTTAAACTGTCAGGATGTGTTAGAAACGTTCAGGAAGACACGCCAAAGCTGGTTGGAAAATGGCAAAAAAAACATGATTTTACCAAAATAAACACCCACACCTCTCTCCTCGTGCGCAAGAAGTCTTTATCTGCGTATCGCCAAACTAAAAAAACAAGAAATGCATCGGAGGTGGAGTCTCGAGCGTCTGACGAACGCGGTCACGAGCGACGACGTAACACCGGCGACGTTTATTGTCGTCCACGATACCGAGGGGTGACCGCATGACGAACCCGTCCGCTCATGACTCGTCTCGAGCGTCTGACGAACGCGGTCACGAGCGACGACGTAACACCGGCGACGTTTATTGTCGTCCACGATACCGAGGGGTGACCGCATGACGAACCCGTCCGCTCATGACTCAGCCGCACCGGCGCGAGCCTCCACGCGCTGTAATCCTGCGCGAATCACACCTGCCCCAGAGTGGGTTGGTTTTATTGGGCTGGAGCAGACGACAAAACCGCGACCCTATCGGGACCAGCACCTGTACGGCAGGGTCGGTCGTCCTAAATCGGTCTTTGAGTCATGGTTATTGTTCGGCGCCCCAACTCCCTGGACCGTGGGCGCTTATCAGCGGTGTGCGGTAATTGTATGCAACATGATGAAATAGCGTTGCAATTCTGCACCTGCCGGTCTAGGAGCGATCGCGATTACTCGAGTGTATCGTTGGCGCTGATCTCTTATCGCAGCAAAGATCTCCTAGGCATAGCACTTCCCACCATATCACGTGCGAGACTGGGAGCGTGGAGGAGCGTGGACCGGTGACTAGTTGTTTACGATCACATCCCCGTCGGGGAGAAGTGCCCGCTGGCAAGGCTCCGGCCTCGCTCGGTGACAGCGTCACTAAACGCTCCCAATGGCGGTCAATGGTCCCGTTGCACTTGACCACATGGCGCTAGCTGCTTGATTGTTTTGATCGTTGTCAGTGTGTCAGCGTGTCTTATCTGTCTGTGTGTGTGCGAGCTAGGCGGAACGATGATAGTTCCGGATCCGCCCGTTGATAAGCCCCCAAGTGTCGGGATGGATAGAGCAAGAGTGACGTCGCACCGGCGGATATTGTGACGCAACCCAGCCGGGGACCTGGGACAAGGAACAAAACAGAAAACAAATCGGGGAAGTTGAGGCCACAAGCTGACAGCATGATTAGTGCGAGTTTTCGTACACGCTTCTCAGAATCCCAGGGTCCCGTAACGATGATCATAACAAGTGCCCCTAGCAACTGACTCCGTCTCAGGCGGGTGGTTCGGATCGGGCGAGATGGGAAAATTTTCGAAATTTGCCCAAGCATCTAGGAGAGCGGTGATGTAATTTGTGCTCGTTAGCTCCCGCACGAACCGACGATAACCTACGAGGGCGCAAGTGATGTCATTAATAAAATGACCCTCTTCCCTTGAGTTGCTCTTCGCCGTCAGCTGATGCTGCGTCCGTCGTACGGAACTAGCTCGGTTTGGACACATGACGATCCCACCCGGAGACAGCGTGTTGAACACGTCATCCGCCGGCTGGGTCCTACCCAGGGGGGGCGATCTTGTTGTTGGTTGAGCTACCGGGTGGGCACGAGCGACAAAAGGCGAAAGAAAGGGGAAAACTGTGTCATGGTCGGGCACACTGGCTTATCAAACCCCGGTCAGTGCATCCGATGCTGGTGTAGTCCTGTCACCAGGCTCGCTGTTGGAGGTGTGATCCAAGACCATCACTGTCGTCACGGTCTGTACAGGCAAACCAACCAATTTCACCATGTTTGAGTAGCTGGAACGCACGAACGGATCACGATCGGTAAACATGGAACGATCGTGGATTCCCACGCGTTATCAACCCAAGGGTGCTGCAATCGGCATCGAATGTACTCGCAAAACATGCGAGGGTGGATCCTGGAGGGAGCTTTTGCGTAGATCAAAGGCCATCTGAATCGCTCCCACACTCACAATCCCAAACACACTTTTCTTTCGCTTTCTTCATGGTAGGTAGAGTTCGAAGCGATTTCCGCACAAGGCATTTGCTTATCAAATGTGACTCGCGGGATTTGTTTACAACCCTGCTGACCCGTGGAGTTGTTGAAGCGTTGGGTCGTTTGTTTGGCGTTTGCGACACTGGACTTTGGCTGAAACCTTCAGCACGATCGTCGTTACATCGATCTTTCACTTCACGATGAGTTGCATCTTTTTCGACGCGTATTAACATGTCTTTTTGTTCATTTTGTTTGTCCTCTCACAGACGGTGCATTCCCTGCGGCTGGTGCTGCTGTTGGTTTGTCTGGTCAGCATTATCCCACACATCACGGCCCGGCCGTCGAACAACTTGCGGCACAGCAAGCAGCTGCGTCTCGTCGATCATCTGCTGCGCGGCAATACCCACAGCAAACATCACAATCATCAGCAGCAGCGGAGGTCCACCGAGTACGAGGACTTCTACGACGCCGACTACAAACGCATCAAGCAGTGCTACGAGGATGTAAGTGTACCGGAAGCGCTACGGTGCAGTGGAGACTTGTGCAGATTCATAATGGTTTCGTTTTTGCTATCTTTTTGCTCATCCTCAGGAGGACATTAATGAGCTTTGCCAGCGCTGCTCGAAAGTGACCAAGTCGGGGCTAGTGTTCCCCATGTGCTGTAATAATGAGGATGACACGATGACGTGGTGTAGAGACTACGTTTACTATGGGATACAGACATAAGCTGACCCAGTGGCTGAACGCTGCCATCCTGAGGCAGGCCATCGAATAAGCGCTCTCATTCCAAGTGCATCTCAACGCGTCCTTAAGTGTATCGCCCCTTTAGCATTAGCGCATTTTTAACTTACCTCCACGATAGTATTTATTAACATGATAGATTACATCTCTCATCACTCATCGGTTATTTATTTACGAAAACGATCCGGCTCGATCGTGTACCAGACATCTCATCACGGCAAGGATTCATCCTGTCACCGTGCTTAGTCACGATTGCACCCCACGAAACCCACTTCACCTGGCACACCTGTTCACTTTCTTTCGAATCAGCTGCTGCGGAGGAGTGCAGACACAATTGATTTGCGAACTTTCCCAAAGATACGGCCAGTCCCCGGCGCAATCAAATTGGGCCTTTTCCGCGGCAGACAACGTACGTACGTACGTAGGTTGCAACCGATAAACGTGATCGTGATTTAAGGAGCTTTGTTTTGGGGTAACCCCAGTGCCCGGTTGATCACTTCGCTGGAATTCTAGCGTTATCACTTCGTAGGTGACTTACCGTACGGGCCCATTATTTTTTGTCCCAACCGCGGTTTTTTTCCGTACTGGTTACATTATCTTTTCGCCATTACCATTCACTTTTTTATTTGCCAAAGGAAGGCGGGATCGTAAGCTTTGATGCTGGTTAGTCAGTTGTGTGAATGGTTGGGACGTAGATAATTTGTTGTAGATAATATGGGAGGATTTTCCATTGCAAATCGATATCGGCAATTACTCGCAAAGGTTGGTGAATGCCGTGTAGATGTAATGAATGAGGTAAATACTGTCAGTTGGCTATTAAACATTGGGAACAAGTTGAAAAAGAAATATGAAAATTATGACTAAAGTTGAAAAAGAGAAATGGGCTTATTGAATAGCAGAAAACAAAATTACTTGTGCAAATTATAAAACAATAAAAAAGTCAACACAACTGTTTAGTCATAAATTGCATCCATTGTGAAATACATGAATTTTCTTGTAGCTTGCGAATCGAAGAGAATATACAGCGGAAAGGCTTGGCGCACGGTAAACCTGTTTGATGCAGGTAAATCCATAGCTAACGTTTTTGCCAAAAAGGACGAAGCTTGGCTAACCCTTGAGTGGGAAAAAATAAATAATAAGTAGGCTTCTAGAATTACGATTTTAAATACGATTTCGTTTGAATGCCAAAGTTCCAGTTTACGAACAAAACAAAATAAAAAATAAAATAAAAACAATAAAATAGAATAAAATAAAAATATGTAAAAATGCGTGTAACAATTTGCAAGTATGACATTTAAAAACGTCTCATATCTTCGAATCCGTCCATCAATATTTTATTCTTGGTGCTAATCAACATGTTTATTCGGTTTTGTCACTCATTGCATTACAAATTAGCTTGGCTGCTTGCTTCTCAACTGCTTAGTACACTAGCCTAGATACTAGTGACTCATCAAAGAGCATTTTGCACTAGAAAGATATCTCTAGTATTGGTAACGAGTAAAAAGTGTTATGAACATAAAGCTTTGTTCTTCCTGATTTGAATACAGCTTATATCAATTTACTTTTCCAATCTTGTAGTACAACTGCAGTCTTCAAGATATTTTACAAATCTCAACTATAAGAGTTAAGATATTGTTCCACATTATCCATTAATCCGATCGTTATTTCAGCGGCCGAGTGAAAATGATCTCTGATCTTTTAAAGGACTTTATCTATCTTTAAAGGCATTTACCAGCGTGTTTAGCTACATAATAATCAAAATGAGATGCTTCAAACGACCTTGCAAGCAAAAACACCCACCAACGCAGTACGATACCACGATCTTCACCGAAGGGTTTAGCTTTTCGTCTACGTGATCATGACCACGTCGCCACCGGTGGCCAAGGTAAGCCCCTGCCAGGGAAATCACTGTGACCGGACCAAACCGGCTCAGGATTCTGTGGCATTTCCGCAACCGGACGAACGGCCATGTGCCAGCCACATGGTCGGCTTCCAGGTAGGTTCCTCGTGGTGTTTTTTGTTGTTGTTACTGTAGTCGTCGTTGCATGCAATTCCTTGGAAGTTTCGCCAAACCGTCTCCGCCTCGCAAACTGATGCAATACGGGCGGTCAGTTGCGCCAAAGGGGAAAGAAGAAAGTAGGGTGGACAGGTGTGATCGCCGACGATCGGGTCCAACGTTCGACGGTTTCACGCGATGAGATGGCAGAAAACATGTTTGAACAAGAAATTCGCAATCCGCCTTCATAGACGAACATGTGCGCATGCTCTCGCGTGCTGTGTCCCACCAAGCGGACATGCACGTTGAGACTTTTTTTGTTCGCCGTCCGTATCGCTCGACCACGTCGCTTCTTGGAAGACCTTTTTAACGTTATTTTTATGGTCTTTATGTGTGCTCCCTTCTGCGTGTGTATGCCCCCAATAGACTTTGACTTTCGACGCTCGCGGCTGATCTTATCGAAGTGAAGCAAGGCGGGAAGATTTGTGGTACGTGTGAGATGGAATGTTCGCGGGGCCACCGAGGAGTGTCCAATACAGCTGACGATGAGTAATACCGGCGATGCGCACAGGCAGACGCACACAACTGATACATAACAGCTGACTGCGATCAGCACATGGTCGAGCAGCGCAGTTTACCGGCGATGCGCACAGGCAGACGCACACAACTGATACATAACAGCTGACTGCGATCAGCACATGGTCGAGCAGCGCAGTTCGCGCCACAGGGATGATTTGAAATCCTCGGATCTTGGTCGCTTACGGGGCGATGGGATGGCAAAAACTTGAGACCACTTAATGTGATCAATTGCCGGACGAGGCTGGTACGATCCCTCGTATCACATGTTCTCTCTTTCTCCCTCTCTTTCTCCTTGCTTCCATACTTTATCAAAGAAATAGGAGGAAGCGACAGCACGTTGGCCTTCGTTTTTTGGCAACGGTGTTGCTAAGGGGCATTCGGGCTGATGACGTTTAACGCTTCCGGCGTGCCGAAGAAAACGGTGCCAGAGTGACGTCGTCAGCGAGCACATGTGCCATGCTGCGGGACCATAGTGGTGGGGACGAATTGTTCAAACAGGATACGAACCGGCGAACGTGTTACAACGTGTGTGACGTTAGAGGTTGGTTGATGATGTTTGAAGTTTGCGATCGGTTAGCATGGCAATGTTCACTGAATGACTAACAGGCTTGCAATTCTACTGAATGGCGCCTAGCGATAATGATATGCTTTCAACTGAAATTCCTTTGTGGAGGACAGGTTGCCAAATATTGACCAATATGACGTTCGATGGGAAGACACTGTATGAAACTAACGACCACTAACTTTTTTCTATTTTTTCTGTTTTTTTTCTGGTTAGAGTTTTAATCCTTAACACTTTTAACATAATTGGAATTTAAAATTATGAATTCTTTATAATATGGGCTAGAAACACAAATATACACAGGAACCAGAAGTATCGTAGTGGTGTTAGTGAAAAGTGGTCAGTTGAAGTATGCAAATTGCTTTACAACTTTATATTTTATAAATTCCTTTATTCTACTCCACGAGGGCACGATCGGGGAATCACTGATGTTTCAGATTCTGATTACGATCCTGGAACTCACTAGTTACGTCAATTATGGCAGCCAGTATTGAATGAAAATGTTGTTCCTGATGAACAACGCGTCCATAACTAATTCTTTGAATTGGAAAGATATCTGTCCATTTGTATGGTCTTTATCATTGTTGAAGGTGTCGCATGTCAATCAAGCCACGATTCAACCACGGTAAGAGTGCTCTCTTAGTTCCTCTATTAGTGTCACCTAGCTCGAAACAGTCATTACCATTTATCATCAAAGTTTCTGCTCGCATAAACCATCAAGCATAACTGGCGCCATTTCTCATGACTCTTAAACGGTGTACGCATCGATTATGACGCGTACGGGGAACTCTCCTGATAAGCGTAACGCAAATACCAGTGCCAGCTGTAACAGCATTTCCTACGCTACAGGAAGGTCATCGTGATTTAGCATTATCACCGATCGGAACCATGATGTGGGAAACCATAAGGTGTGAAGCACATTATGCGTACCGTGTTATTAATATCGCAATGCGGAAGGGTTCCGGAGCGGGAGTTCTTATCAGCTATGCTGCCGAGAATAGTTCATGTAGATAACCTCACGCTAAACGACTTTTCACGCCCTTATCTATGAAACTTTTAGCATGCTGGGTGGTATGTCGTTTGACCGAGTTTTTGAAGTCATCGGTATAAAGTAAAACAAGCAATGAAATGTTATGTGAGCTGGCAAACGTTTCAACGAGCGACTACAAGTTGTTCGCAATATACGTTACGAGTAATATGATCGGTTATAAACTCAATCAAAAAAGAAATTTGCTGACACTGATGCTCTTCTATTACTGCTCTTCTATTCTTAAACATTCCTCTGTATATTCTTCCCCGTCCTGATTTTTATTCGCAGCAGGGACACTTTAGTTAGGCTTAACGTTAAGCTTAAAGTTCTATTATTTCGTTTGTATTAAATTATTTAAGCTATAATATATTGTAATTTGTGTAGCCCCAAGGCAGACAAATTTAACAAATAACAAATTACGTCAAACGTGTGTCATAGTCTATTGAAGAGTAAATGTTGTACGTAACTCTTCCAACGGATATTAGAAATTATGTTTGAATGCTTCGTGCGTAGTTTCACCACTGCGGACGGTATGTCGCTGTAGTCAATAGATTAGAACAGTTTTCAGGAGTGCATACATTTGGCAGATTTTCATGCGGATTGCATACAGTTTTCGCATGCCCCATGTTCGAAAATGTATGCAAATGGCAGTTCGTGCTTTTGAACATGTTCGACAGCCCCACCAGCTAAATGTTGTGCAAATAGACAGCGCTTCCCAATAGCTGTCTAATAACTGGAATAAGTTTTATCAGACATACGATAACGACATGTTTTACGAGTGTTGTAGCATTTGTAGCAAAAAAATATCCGTTTATTAGAGATTTACCGTACCGTTCGGGCACTTAATGTTAATACCAAATTATTTTGTGAATATCTATAGCAAAATACATACATTTTTCAAAGATTTGTATGACGACAAAAGTTCGTCGATGTTTGGCAGACTTTTCTAGCCAAGCGAGAACGTTGAAAGCTGTCCTACCTGGTTCTCAGGTCGTTATACAGACGTGCAAAGCCCGCTCCACAGTGGAGGCCAAGTGATCGAGCTGTCAGATTGTCAGTTCGACAGTTTCTTGTTGTTGTTGATAACCTTCTGCTTCTTCTTCTTCTTCAGAAAACAACAACAACATCGAGCGAGGTGGTGGTGCGCTGCCGGAGTTAAAAAGTGTATTAAAAAGTTCGCGTTTCATACTGAAGCACAGCAAAACTACACACTTCCAAGTACATACTTTGTGTAGTGGAAGTGTTATATTACACACTTTTCCGGATCAATTAGCCTCTCCAATAGAGGAGCAGATCCTACTAGGACTTGAAAACGCCAAACCGTCGCAAGCGGTCGTGTTTGTGGCGCGCGTAAATTTACCTCGTGGTTTTAGTTAATAATCCGACTCCGAGTTAGGATTCCGAGCCAAAGTGCAAGTGCAAATGCAAGAAGAGTTTGCTTCTGCCTGAAAACAATACATAGCAGCAGGCGCGCGTCTCTGTTAAAATGTTAACCCAGTAAGCACTGGATAACGTCTGTTTATTCGGTGTAAAATTTCGGCAGAGAAAAAAAAACACTTGCTAAAAGTGTGTAAAAGCTGTAGGTGTGAAACAAGTGCGTGCGTTTAGGATATGTTTCGGTACGGTTTCCGTGCGCTTCCACAGAGCAAACGCATCGGTCGGTGTTGCAGCGGTGTTGCATCGTCGCACGGGATGCAAACATTGTGCAATGTGTGTGTACGAACGGTAGTGACATAAGGCAAAAAAAACGACTGCTGCGAAAAACGCAAAACTATTTCACCTAGAACGCCACGGCAAGAGGGAAAAAATAAACACACCGTGCGTACGGGTACGGATCGATACGCGAAGGACAGCTGTTTGCGTAGAATATTAGATAAACGAGGCACCCTAGCACCCTGGTGTGGGTGTTTGCGCTAGGCGAAGGCGTCGAACCGAAATCGATCCATGCGTAGCATTCGAAGTGACCTTGCGTGAGGAAAAAGGTTGCGTCTGGAACAGGGCCGGTGTGGAGGAAAATTCGTGTGCAAAATGTGGTGCCTGGTGAATCTTCCCAACGGGACGACGTCCGGCGTGCAGTGCGATCCGAAAAGGATCAGCCAGGAGTGTCTGGAGAAGGTAGGTGTCCTGCCCGCGGGCGCCATGTTTCTCGCGGTGGCGTGAAGGAAATGCTTCATTCCGGTGTGTACCTTTTACGGCTGCGGCTAGTGCATCCCTCCTACTACGGCCCCAGCAGCTGATTGACGGCGGCTGACGGCGCCCGACAGTCTGGGTCGCGATGACGAGAGAGATTTCTTATGCTGCTGCTGCTGCTGCTGCAGCTTTCCTGCCCACCAACTGCAGGAAGTGCAACACAAATGCAACTCTCTTCGTGCATAATAGAGCTAGCTGGTACACGGGTGGCGCAAGGGTAGCGATAGTCAATGGGGAAAACGGGGCGAGGAGAGCAGATCGGATCGGATCAAATTGCATAGTAAAACGGTGCACCGTGTCCCCGCTTCGCGAGTGGGTTGCACTTTGAACGGTTTTCCTTTTTTGTTTCGATTCCCCCTCGGCTACTCATTCGAAAGCGGTTGTTTTTGTCGGGCGCCATTTCTATGCCTCCTCGCTCGCTCGCCCGATGCAGTGGGGTGCATTGGACTACAAATGCATTGTACACACACACACATACTGCCGTGTACCCCAAAACACCGCACCGAGAGGTCACTAAAATTAGTCACTTCTGTTCTTGTTTGCAACCGGTGGGGAGAGAAATTGGGCTAATGCGTTCGGTCGAATGGGGGAAGTATCCGAAAGCGATCTCTGTGGGTTGTGCAAAGTTCGTCTAGAGCAAACCTCGTTTGGGTTCTGTTTTGGCCGCCGAAGCATGATGCAATTGGAAGATTCGCCTGCGTGAGAGAAGTTTGTTTGCAGCACAGCATTCTTTCACTAGAGTAAGACATACGTTCGGTCGAATGGGGGAAGTATCCGAAAGCGATCTCTGTGGGTTGTGCAAAGTTCGTCTAGAGCAAACCTCGTTTGGGTTCTGTTTTGGCCGCCGAAGCATGATGCAATTGGAAGATTCGCCTGCGTGAGAGAAGTTTGTTTGCAGCACAGCATTCTTTCACTAGAGTAAGACATAGCTTTCACGGAGGAACAGTTAGTTATTACTCACACTGTTGAAGATTGTATTAGCCAGATTGTATTCTAGCGAAAGAATATGATTTTCGCATTTTATTGCAAAGTTCTTGGTTACTGATATGGAAACTCATGTGATTCATGTAGCGATATTGCATGACTAAAACCATAACTCAACAGTCTAGCTGCTTTGCGAGTATAGCATTCGTTGGAGGACTGTTCACTTAACATAGCATAATAAAAATGTTGATGGTTATACTGGGAAGATTCATTTCCCCATCCTTTCACTATTCGATTGGGTAAAGTGAGTTTTGAAGAAATCATTTAGATCATCCTGAATCATTTAGAGCACAAATATACATTCAGATTTGTTTGAATCTTTGCTTCCGATTCAAGAAATACTAGCCTCCAATGAAGTCATACTTCAGGTCACCGAAAGGGTACTTCATGAGTCTGTTGTAAAATAATCTTTCAACGTCTTGTCCCACCAATCCAGCAATATCTTGGAAGAAGTGATCCCCCTCTCTCACCTAATGGCAAACGCTTGGCTAACAGTCTCATTCATTATGCCCAAACAAACAGCGCACCCCCACGCCTGTCTGTCCACCGAAAGTAATTGAGCTCCGTACCCTTTGTGTGTGCCCGTTGTGACATTGCATTAAGGATAATGAATACACTACCTCGAACAAATAACCTTATCGCGCGGTACGCGGGCTGCCCTTAATAATTATTTGTGCTGGGTGGCCGTCCGCGTGCTTGATTAAGTCGTCGTCGCGGCGCGCGGGCAACGATACGACTCAGGGGCTTGGGTTGGATTGGGTTGGAGGAGGGAGGCCGCTTCGAACGCGGCGGACTTTGGACCCGGCACGGAGATCACTCGCCGACCATGTGCTCGCTATACAACACCGCGAGTGCGAACGAGACCGACAGCAACCAAGAGAGAGGGAGAGTGAGAGACTCACTAGCAAGAGACAAGATAGCAAGCCCACGATACACACGAACGGCAAACAAAACAAAGCTTCACGCACACCAGTACCGCCGAGGGGCAGAAACAACCCCTTCATCTCGGGGGGAGGTTGGGTTGGGGTGGGTTAGGTTGGGTAGGTTAGTAGGGGTTCCAATTCGCGCGCATCTCGCGGATATGGATAGGAAGCGGAATTGGCAGCAGGCAGCAATGTAGAGTACGCTTCACAGGGTGGGGAAACAGCGACAGTTGCCTGCGACAGAGACAGATCTTGCTCTCCTCCTGTCCTCTTGCGAGTGATGTGATGTGCCGCACTGTGCCGATGATAGCCTCCATTAGCGAGAGCTCATTAAGACGCGCTCGGGATCATTTGCATTTGCGTGTTGCGGGATCATTAGTGTATCCCGATGGGGTGTAACTGTGAACTCCTCGTGCCCGGCACGAGACTCGCCCTAATTCTCACCGTCCTCTGTTTACGCCGTTTACCTTCACCCGGTTTTCCTAAAACACGCCTCGTCACAACGAATCATCGCCGGCCGCGAATCAACTGATAAGATTGTGGAACGGTGATTAGTGCACGAGTTTGGTGAGGAAGCGCACCGGATAATGACACGGACAAAATATGTAGAATACCTCACAAGTCCCAGCCGCTAATTCCACTGTTTTGGTGGGGTGGGTGGGTTTCAATATCGATCCGGATGCGGCGCTAATCTTACCGGGCTAAAGCGGATATACCGGGTCTGTCCTTCTGCCGGGGGAAACCATGGTGGAATGTGTTCCGAAGAGTGTGTGGTGCGTGTAGTTCCGGCAATTTCACACCTTTGCGGTGGCGTTGGACTTTGGATCCGTGAGGTACCCACATGCGGCACGCTACACGTGTAGCATTCGTCACACCGATTGATAAGAAGGCGTACTTATACGTATTTGTTAATTACTGCAAGTTGGGTAAGTCCGTTCCAAGAACCCAGAAGTAGAGGGTTAATTTTGAATCGGAAATAAGTCACAATTCTAGCACAAATGCCAAACTCAACCTCCTTTCTCAGCCGGGAATCTGTCGGCGAAGGGTGGGTTCATGGCAAGTGGTATTGGGTCGTTGTTGAACTCGCGAAGATTGTCCCTTAGCGTCGGGTTCGGCTCGCGCTACTGACGTCTGGCATGGATTATTCAAAACACGGCCACGTACGTACGCGACCAGACTTCTTGTGGTATCCCTACAGGCAGGCTAGCCCGTGAGGTGAAGTTAGATTTGCATTTCTAATGGAAGAATTGTTAAATCGTTAGTCTTGCGGGGATGGGACGTGAAACAAACAGTGGCAGCAGATCCTTCCACTAGCGTTCTGGTCTAGCAAGCCATGGCAACGTTCCAACGCCCAAACAATAACGACCATTGTTTGGCGATGACCTAACACGGAGGGGCAGAAACAACCCCTTCATCTCGGGGGGAGGTTGGGTTGGGGTGGGTTAGGTTGGGTAGGTTAGTAGGGGTTCCAATTCGCGCGCATCTCGCGGATATGGATAGGAAGCGGAATTGGCAGCAGGCAGCAATGTAGAGTACGCTTCACAGGGTGGGGAAACAGCGACAGTTGCCTGCGACAGAGACAGATCTTGCTCTCCTCCTGTCCTCTTGCGAGTGATGTGATGTGCCGCACTGTGCCGATGATAGCCTCCATTAGCGAGAGCTCATTAAGACGCGCTCGGGATCATTTGCATTTGCGTGTGTGGCGCCCGATGGCTTATTGGCAGAACCACACATGCAGAACTCGCATCGAATCGAGATTCCGAACGGCGTTTTTTCTTCTTTCGCGTCCACCTCGAGTCCCCCGATTCGAACGAGCAAGGCACGGTGCTGTGTGTTGGTTCGGTTTGGTTTGTGTAAAATGTCGTAAAAATAACGTTTTATTTTTATCTCCTCTCCGGCGATCACGGGTACGGCTGCGGTGGGACGGAACGGGCCGTCGCGAGTCCGCAAGAAATCCGTGTCCGGCGTGCTTCTTCTCGTTCTTGGACTTTGGTATCGAGTTTGCTCGGGTGTGTGTGTGTGTGATTGTTCCTACGAAAATTGAAAACGAGATCGAGCGCTACCAACATCTACCATGATCGCATAATCGCGTACGGCACACCGTCGTTTGCCCAGGCCGGTCGGTTTCTCAGCGCCTAAAACAAAGTGGAGAGCAACGCGATCGAGTTCTTCGAGTAGGATTTTATTTCATCTCTTGTGTCCGTCACAAGGTCAGGCGAGGAAGTGTAAAACGGTTGCTTTCGAAGCTCATTTCGAACAAATTATTTCATCCACACTCGCGCACACATAAGTTGCAGGAGTTAATGTTCCTACACTGCGGATTATAAATTCGGCTCCGTACGAACGATCATCACGCATCTCCCCGCTTCGTTCGCAGCCGGCATAACGCGCTCTGCCTATTACCACGCGGCAAAATGCAGCCAAACGGCGGTCGAAAACACATTCGCGTACGAACGCCGGTTGATGTGCGCGCGGGCAACGATACGACTCAGGGGCTTGGGTTGGATTGGGTTGGAGGAGGGAGGCCGCTTCGAACGCGGCGGACTTTGGACCCGGCACGGAGATCACTCGCCGACCATGTGCTCGCTATACAACACCGCGACGATTCGAGCAGCCTTCGTAATGACATGGTGTGCCCCTGTGTCGCTGGGCCACCATGATGGATGTTGGTTGCGAAAAAACCTCCACTAGCAGGGACAGCGGGTGGGTTATACGTTCGTGCCCTGGGTTGACTGACCGCGGACGCGGATTGTTTTGCGATTGTGTGCATGGGACATGGTGCTGGTGACATAGAAAATTTGTGTATATGCAGGCCTCATCACCGCCCTGGGCAGATTACTTTCACTGCCGCCGGTTGTTTGCTCGCTTCTCGCCCGTACAAAGTAAGAACTCACCGAGGTTGATCGTCGATCGTGCCGTGCAGCAACAGCGGAGCATATACACAACCCTTTTTTGCGAACGTAACAAACAACTCTCTTTTGCTTTTCACGTTCATTGATTCCGATTCGTGCCTTATGCTCCTGTTTGCGTGTGGCGCCCGATGGCTTATTGGCAGAACCACACATGCAGAACTCGCATCGAATCGAGATTCCGAACGGCGTTTTTTCTTCTTTCGCGTCCACCTCGAGTCCCCCGATTCGAACGAGCAAGGCACGGTGCTGTGTGTTGGTTCGGTTTGGTTTGTGTAAAATGTCGTAAAAATAACGTTTTATTTTTATCTCCTCTCCGGCGATCACGGGTTGCGGCTGCGGTGGGACGGAACGGGCCGTCGCGAGTCCGCAAGAAATCCGTGTCCGGCGTGCTTCTTCTCGTTCTTGGACTTTGGTATCGAGTTTGCTCGGGTGTGTGTGTGTGTGATATGCTCCGCTGTTGCTGCACGGCACGATCGACGATCAACCTCGGTGAGTTCTTACTTTGTACGGGCGAGAAGCGAGCAAACAACCGGCGGCAGTGAAAGTAATCTGCCCAGGGCGGTGATGGGGCTTGCATATACACAAATTTTCTATGTCACCAGCCCCATGTCCCATGCACACAATCGCAAAACAATCCGCGTCCGCGGTCAGTCAACCCAGGGCACGAACGTATAACCCACCCGCTGTCCCTGCTAGTGGAGGTTTTTTCGCAACCAACATCCATCATGGTGGCCCAGCGACACAGGGGCACACCATGTCATTACGAAGGCTGCTCGAATCGTCGCTGCAGATAGATGCGGCCTACGATTGCAGCCTTAGAAATGGCCGATAATCACCCTGCCATCGACGCCGATCGACGCGAACTCTCATCCGTACGTTCAACTGGCAACAAAGCAAGCAGAGCATCCCAGGGCGCATCGTTTACCGTTAGCGGAAATCGAGATGCAGCGCAGCTGCAGTAACGCGCGAAAATGGGATTATTAACTTCCCGCGCTGCTGCGCTGCGTTTGAGCGCGAGAGGGAGCGACATTGCTATTCCCTTTGGAGGACTGCCCAGTTGAAGGCGATCCGCTCCGGACGTTGAGATCCGGAATGGTTCACTGAGGGGGAGGCAAGAGAAGATCTTGAAGTGTGCGGTAAGTAGAGTGTGGGTTTTCATAAACTATCCGAACACAAATATTCCATTTCGCGATGAGGATGGTGTTGAAGATCGAAAAGTTTTGGAAAGCTACGTCGGTACGTTGAATGTAGGTATATTTCCGAACGTTACGTGGATTCATCATCAGAACAATCACCAAGAATTGATGTTCTAGGAACTTCCACAAGTCATAATGCATCCCAAGCAAACTCTCTTGGAACTCAAGCCGTACAAACCTTGAGTATGCAATTATGATCCGTTGATTCGTTGAAAAACAAATATAACTTGCTGAAATGTCAACCAGATTTAGACACAAGAACACCTTCTCAAGCGGTCTAAACCACAACACGCATAAACCGGAGTGCGGTGTTTCATGTTCGCAACATAACACATGAAGAACGAACGGACGACACGATAAGCTCTACCGTACAGAAATCCGAGAGACGTGATTTTCTTCCACCTTCAAAAGCACCCGAGAAGGTTATCCAGGGATGTACGACGCGTTTTATAACACAAACTTCACTCTCTCTCTCTCTCTTTCTCTGTGTGGAATCTCTGACTAGGGGGGTGAGTGAGCAGCTTATGCAAGCGACCTGTAAAGTTTTCAGATATCAGCGGAAGAATTCGCTTTTTGAAATGTTTTCCCAGCTATGGCGTGTTGGAAAGCGAACCGAGTGGCTATTCTGATGCATTCATCGATGAGTGCGGTGTACGCTCCTCATTAGCCAGTAAAATGAGCTAGAGCAGGACTGTAAAAACCCACCGCTGTCCATGGATTAGCTAATCAATTCTAGCCGCTGTGTTCGTGCTCTACTTCCTGCTACTTGCAACTGGTAGTCTCGTTACCGGAGAGCTCGCGCAACGCCTGTCAACGCAAGGCCGTCCCCACGAACCGGACCACCGCGTTCTTGCCGGTGCCGGTGGTTCTTTGTGCGGAGGGGCCTCATTATCTTCGCGCTCCGCTGCGTCTCTTGAGGGTTGAGGTGAAGGTTCAGCCGAACTTCACGCGCGCCGCAGGGGTAAGTTACAAACAAACAGCGAAACCTCCGCTAATGAGCGGACCAGACATTGGATAGTCTTAGCTCGCGGTTCGGTGCCAATGAGTCGCGCAAACACAGAACACGGACGGGCCGGACGGATATCTCCGCTGGCCAGAAAGGAACAAACCAACCACAAAGAAGGTGTGTCCGCGCCGATGAACGCTTCGGTGGCTGATTGTCCAACCGGCGAATTGATGTCACTCGCTTTAACTCACGCAATAAAAATGTAAAAAAACACCGAACCATAATACAAATGGCCGCACGGATTTTGCTATTCTCCTGCCGGGCCCCATATATCTTCAACCCCTTTCACCCCCCGGGATAGGGGAGGTTTGTTTGTTTGCCAGTTTGCTATTACTAGTCCGTCCGCCTCGCGCCAACCAGCCAACTACTCCCATTCCGTCAATTGCGCTACCGGGTGCGTTTGCTCAAATGCGCAGTACACGGTTCGCGCGACAATCACCTTTTCGCGGGAGGCGATAAGCGCCCGCGGTCCGACTCGGCCCAGCCCAGCCCTGCTCTACAAACCAAATTGTATTGCGGATTGTGTCCCGCCGCGTTTACGTTTGATACGGGCCCGAGTGCCGTGCTTTATCTCACACGGTAGGGCCACTGCGCAATACGGAAGACATCTGTAACCCCAGACTATTGGTCGGCAGGGGCGGCAGAAGATCGAAGACTTCCCATCAAGGACATACGCAAATTTCACTGACCTCCTACTACTGGGAGTGGCGAGATAAATGCGTCCGGCGGGGGACAGATAATAATATTTACCACCAAGAACTAGGGCAATACGCCTTTTTTTATGCCTTCCTCTCATCTCCAATGTGGACATATTTTTGTTTGCGCGTCGGAGGGGTAGACGAAATTGACTCAACCAATTCGCTCGTACCAGAGGGGGGAGTTTTCGCACGGTTGATCCGTGTTTACGCTCGCTGTAGAGCTACGCTTACACACAACAACACCCGTCCCAGGCCGGTCATTATGATTCGTTAGGCTCAATTTATCATAGATCTGCTTACACGGCACAACAACAGGATGATTTGTGGCTGGTGATCAAGAAGGAACGCTCTGCGCCTATCCCGCGTTGGAGGGTGTGGCACAATGCGCTTGTATTTCCTTCCGTGCGTACGTCACAGCGATGTTTGGAGCCATCCTTTAAGCAAACGACACATACCGGTTAGCACGTGGGCGCGAATTGGTAAGCCAAATTGGAGAAAAAAGACACTCGACACACCGCGCAAAGGATCGCACACGATCGCCAACGGCATTGATTGGCCACCCCGAAAATTTGACGATCCCGCGTGAGTTAATTTTAGCGGCTGTCCACTAATGCCCGCGGGCCAGTGTCAATTTGCGTCAACTACGTCCAGCAGCCAGCCAGCTGGTCGGGGCACGGTTCACTTTTCGCACCCCTTTCCGCGTGC
>KZ071814.1:326758-348685 GCA_002091845.1 Anopheles cracens | reverse complement strand
CTAGCGCCTCGTTTTCGACAAGTTTATTATCTTCGGTTACCTTTATCTCGTGATGGTGGAAATTCCCGCTACACTACAATAAGGCTAGGTAAATCTGAACTGCGAGTGGTGCGCTTCGCAGGGGGAGTGTTGGCAATTGTTGTGTGGTAAGAGGATCCATTTGCATCACGGCCCGTTGACGAGTGATTGTTTCGTAAAATAGAACTAAAAACTAGACGTTTGCATGTTTGCGCACCACGCATTCATTATGTACATGTACATGTGTGTGTGTAAACATATTTTCTAGACCGAATCGAATCGGAAATTGAAAGGAAAGATGCAATAAAGAGCTATCTAATCGCTAACTAACATACAGTATGCTCGCGACAGGCCCGTTGGGGCGCGTCATTAATTAAGAGGGTTAAGAACTAAAAACGAATGACACAATGCCAGAGTTAAGTGATAAGGAGCGGTGGTCTCGACCTTGTTCGTTTGCTGCTGCTGCTGCTGACTTCCATCCTTCCATCAACCATCCGGACTCCTTTCATCTCTCAGAGCGAAATTATTGCGTTATTGGAAGAACAAAGTTGACGCTAAATAAAAAAAGGATTTGATTTTGTATTTCACTTCCAGCTGCCGGCATTCGGATAAATTTCGGCTATCGGTGATGCATGCAAACTCCTTCGAAGTAACACCACCTTGTCCTGTTTGTCCGCTTCTACCTGTTCCCACACAGCGGTCGTTTCCATTGCTCTTAGTTAAAGCAACATAAATAGTTCGGTCTCGGCGCACAAAAAAAAACACACCAGACGCATAAAAATACTGATACTTTCGATTTGATTTCATTTGCTCCTGCTGCACAGACGGCTGCAACTAACTGGTTCCTTCCTTTTGTTATTTGCTGAATATTTTCTACTATGCATCTTGCTTACGCTTATGTCAAAAAATTTAAAATTTGTAAAAATAAAACACCAAAACCGTTCGAGAAACAACATTGCGTACAAAAAAATGGATTCTGCTTCGCGTCTTATTACACATACGTGATTGCTTTTGTTTTGTTTTTGTTTTGTTCGTTCTTTTTAAGAAAGCCTGTGTGAGGGATCACCCACATTCGCGTGGGATACCGACAGTCAACCGTGTAGAAGGCACTTTTGGCAATAATGCATCGCGATCGCGTTCCTGAACAGAGGGTAAAATCATTTTCCTGTCATTAATTGCTAACGGAAGCCATCCTCCATTGCCGTCGCATCCTCGTCTCAATCGGGCAAAAGAGAGAGGACGCAATCGTGCGTGATTTTGACGCAGAGCCTTCCGCCCGCTGCATTACTGCTGCTAGTGAACGTTGAGCTTACTCCGATGGCTTTACCGTGCCCATCACCTTACCCTCGAACAGTGGCAAGGGTTCACTGTCGCTGTTCACCTCCTCCTGTATGACAGGATTGTCCAGGTCCTCGCAGCGCGTTTTGAAGAAGAACCTGTGTGCGGCAATAGAAGACCCATGCGGGAATGATGTTACTCTGCTTGACTGGATTCGTGAGGTCGTAGGGCGACTTACCGATAGTTTCCCTTCTTCGGCAGGTAGTCCTTGAATTGCTTCAGCGTTGGCGGTTGCGTGCCGGGTATCTTTATCCGGTACGGTACCTCCTCGTCGCAGAACGAGTACACGACGATGGTGAACTCGTTCGGGGCCTGGTGCGGTTTGGCAGGTATTGGCGGTGGTGGCATGGCCGGTGGCAGGCTGGTTCCGAAGCCGCTCGACGCCATCGGAACGGGCGGTAGTGGCATGCTCTGTATTGCACTACTGGTTGGCAGTGGGTATTGATAGCGCTTCGATCTGTAAGGATTTGGTAAGCGTAGGATATTGTTTAATTTACTTCGGTAACTGTGAGAGGTTTTCGTTAAAAACTGCTATCAAGAAGCCGCTAACTATAGTATACAGAAAAAAGTGTATAAAAACAACATACCGCCGCGTTTCATCCTCCAACCGACGGCTCGATTCCTGCAGCAGCGTGGCCGTGTGCATGTCCGCGTGCATATTGCGCGACAGTGGCCGCGAACTGCTGCCGAGACTGAGCTCCGCCCGGCTGCCGCCGCTGCTGCTGCTGCCGTGCTTGGTAAGCGTGTCCGTCGAGAACAGGCTGATCCCACTGTCCGTGTTGACCGAGGGCCATTTGTTGTTGAGCTTGCGCGAACCGGAACCGGACATCTGCATCGGTGGTCCCATCATCGGCTGTTGCATCGGTGGCCCCATCAGCGGATGCCCTTCCGGCATCGACTTCGAGTGGCGCATCGACGATTGACCGGCTGTGCGAAGAAAAGAAAACAGAAGTGCATCAATATTACAACGATTATGTTGCACTATCTCCCCGGCTGCGACATACCTGCGAAACCGGCCAGTTGCTCGTGCCGGCGGGTCCGTGCGCCGATGACGTTCGGTGGACAGGGTGACATTGTGCCGGGTGATCGACTCGGCGTTAGGTCCGACCACACCCGCGACACGTGCTGGTCCAGGATGTCCTGATCGTTGTCGTCGTCCACCAGCAGCTTCTGCCGGATGGCGTCCGCAAGCACCTTGTTCTGCGAGCGATCGGAAAGCTCGGCCTGAAGGAAAATCGGGTCGAGTTAGGAAAAAAAAACTTTGCGTTTCATACATCCTCCCGTTGCCGCTCTATTTACCTCCTGCATCTTTTTACACAACACCTCGTCCTTTTCCTGCTCGCGGGCCACACACTCCAGCTTGTTGATCAGAATTTTGGCAAACTCCAAAGGCTGTGGTTGCTTCTGCGTGTGCCGATGTGTGCGGGGAATAATCTGCAGACGTACACAACAGGTTAGTCGGTTAGTTGAAGGAGCTGTAAGGAACCTGCTTTCTAAGTGCGTCGGTAACCTACCGAAAACGTGTCGACTTCTTCGTTCGTTAAGGCATTTTCACGCATCATTCTTCGCTCCATTGACGAATGGTGATGGTGGTGATGTTTCCGCTGCGAGTGTGGCCGTCCATCGCTGTGGAGGATAGCATGCAACGTAATTGCCAATGAGAAAGATCCGCAGGAGAAGTTTATTAATCAATTTTAGTCTGTTTTAGTCAGTACTGTACAAGGGAATAGTGGTTTTTAGCAGGATAGTTAATTAAGCAGCGAAAAATCTCTTTTCCGTTATATAGAGACAAACGGGTCAGACTTCCCACCAGCCACCACATACAATAATAAACTAAACACAAAAAATAACACAAATATTATTATAAAAACATAAACAAAATATACACTAAGTTAATACTCAAAACTTAAGCAACTAAAACAAATAATAAGAAAACGAAACTTACGTGGATATACTCGAAAGAGACATCGTGTCGGAATCGGTACGACCGGAGCTCAGACTGGCCAGTTCTGAGTCACGTCGCGATACCGGATTATAGGATGCATAGGCGGTGTAAACGGAGTATCCGCGTGGTCTGCATGCGTGAGGTTTTTGTAGTATTGTTTTTTTATAATATACACATGAATATTATGGAACAGGAACGAGGATTTGATGCAATTTAGCAAAATGTGATGATCGAAAATCATTCGAAAATAAATTTACCGACGGCATCACAAAAAGAGCATTACGATTAATCGCCATCATCAGGCACCAAAAACGGCAAAACCGGCAAAATCGGGACATTAAATTTGAGATGATGCAAAACCGGCACTCAATGGCGTGTGCGAGAAAGGGAAAGCGACGAGCGGCGATTTAAAACATGGACGATTCACATTAAAAAATGGGAGGACCCGATCCGTCACGCCGGGCACACACGCGCAAACACACGGTGTGCAAACATATCTCGTTGCGGCGCTGATAAGGATGCGCACGCTCGGGAAACGGAAGCGGTAGCCATCATATTGACAATCCGTCGCCCGAGAGGTACGGAAGAGTTAACTTTCGGGTATGATTTAATCAAACTGCACACAGCGTGAAGATGAGTCAGAGAGAAAGAGAGATAAAGAGTGCGAGAGAGGGTTGCTGCAGGAAGTGATTGATTAGATTGCCTCGTTTATGGCTAATGATTCGGTCGCGGCATAGCAACGCAGCAACGGGCATTGCAGCTCTTCTCACCGTGTGCCTCGAACAAGCTTCGATTCGAGATTAGTACAAGATGTTCGATTAAACACAAAGAGCGACTGCTATTTCCAGTTTAGATAGAAGCGCGCCTTACCCGGGTGGTCGCATCTCTAGCCGGCGCTTCTGCGTTGCCATCAGTGCGTCCTTCGTCAGCGTCATCGGGACCTTAGACGTGGAGGCGGAGGAGGAAGATGGCACAGCAGGTGGCACAAGCGGGCCGGCCACCATGGCCATATGACTGTCCAGCCCCGGCCCGGTGGCACCGTACAGCTGCTCGATCGAGTCGGCATTCGCAAGCTCCGCGTCCTCGTGCACCGTCGGCAGGGCGGACGAGGTGTGCAGGAAGAGTTCCGAGGTGGAGCTGCTGCTGGTAAGCGAACAGGACGCCCCTGCCGCACTCCCGCTACCGGCTCCCCCCGCCGTATGCGCTGCTGCTGACCCACCGCCACTAGTGGAAGGACCGGCACCACTAGCTCCCGCTAACACCAAACTGCAATTGCTTCCACTTCCGATGACGCTGCTGCTGCTGCTCGAACTCTGCATGTTCTGCACGTACTGCAGATACAGGTCCGACTGCAGGAAGTGCGGGTAGGTCGTCTCCGCGATGATGTTCGCCACGTCCGCCTGCATTTGGTCGAAGATGTCCGGCGTCAGCTCGAGCTCGTTCTTCAGGCCCGCCTTGATGAAGTTGCGCAGCGACTCGTTCACGTACAGCTCCGAGCCCGGCTGCGCCTTCTTCAGGAACCGCCGGTAGATGGCGCCGATCAGCTGCGTCACCTTGTCCGGGTCGGTCTGCTGCTTGAGGCCCTCGCACGCGAAGTAAAACTTGAGCCGCACCGACGGCTCCTCGCCCTCGAGCTCGACGTACCGCTTGAACAGCTCGGCCCCGTCGCCATCCTCCAGCAGGTACGCAAGCTTCTGCGCCCACCGGACGTACGACGGGGGCGACGAACCGTCGCGGTTCCCGCGCTCCGTATGCGACGGTTCCGTCATCTGCAACGGACGAAGGAAGACGATGCGGTTACCACGCTATGCACACACTACTACACGCTATCATGAAGGTCGGTGGGCTGGGCTTACCTTCCGCCGGCTTTCCTCTCCGGGAACGGGTGGCCTTGGTCCACTGCTGTGAAAGTCATCAAGCTTCTGGTGGAAATACTGCTGATTCATCGATAATGCTCGGAAGATTGCCTATCAAACGCCTGATCCGTTGAATTAAAAATGAAATCAAACACAGCAAACATCATGGAGGCACAGCAACAGCACACCAACAATCAGTCCAGGACGAAACGCGAATACAACCTACCTAGGGTGATAGAGTACATTGAATATATTGAAAAGGGATTAAAAAAGCAACGTAAACATAGCAGCAGTAATGAAAAAGGGATCCATCAAGCGTTCAACAGCAGCACCCCAGTCCACCCGGCGGCACACGACGCAACGTTTCGAGCCCTTCGTGCGTCTTTTGTGCGAATTTGGTGCACCCTCCACCGTTCCACTTCAGTTTAAAGGAGCCGAGCGCGCGCGCCGCGACGACGACAAACAATGCGACCTTTAGGCAAACGCGACCGGCAAGCAATTGGTTGGACGGTAAGGACGAATCACGCCCAGCCAGAGAACGGGGCTCTTAAAATGGCCGCCAGGATTTTGCCACCGTCTGCCACGTCTCGGGCATGATGGCGGATCAAGGACACGAGCGGGCCAAAGCATCCTTCAACCACGCGAAGGGCGCGTTGATGGATGAGCAATGGGGGCGCCGCGGTACCTCGCTGCGTCATCCATCAGGTGGAAGTTGAATTGTGAATAATTATCATGGCGAAATGGCGCGACTCTCCAACCAGTTGCATTGGAGCACTGGTGGAAGGAATGCAATTACATGAAGCAGGAAGCGGCGACTCGTCAAAGATGGTTTTAATGGGTGCGCTGCAATGAGCAAAGCGCTTTCCAACGTCGAATTTGCATGTTTGTCGACGTACGTGTAGTAAGGGACTGTGTTAGTACTGACAGATCCTTCTAAAAGGATCTTCCAAACTATAGCTTTGCTTTTTCTTTTCACAAGTTCTGTAAAAACTGACTAGAATTCCACTCAGTAGAAAGGTCAATTCTATAATTTACTGAAACCGTAATACTAAGAACCTTTAAATATAGTTTTTTTTTCATTTTACTGACCCTCTTATAGAATTGAATAGAAAAGAGGATTCAAAAATCTAATATCTCAGTACGCGTTGTACGTACATTCAGTTACAATTGAAACACACGGCTTGCCAAAAAAAAGCACCAATACTGTCTGTACGTACAACACACGGCGGGGTTTCAATTCCGCGCAGCCTGGAATCCTATTAAAACGTCAATCATTTTCCAGTTCTGAAATTTTGGAATATTCCACGCCTGACTGCCTGTGAAAGTCATCAAGCTTCTGGTGGAAATACTGCTGATTCATCGATAATGCTCGGAAGATTGCCTATCAAACGCCTGATCGTAGCGACGGTGGCTTGAGGAAAGTGGCAATCCTAATCGGGACCTGGATCGTTTGCGGTGCGGTGCGATCCTCCTTCGACCGTTTTGTATTGGGTGCACACACAGCTTTTTATGTTTCTTCCAAAGAATGCTTCTTGTACAAAACCGCACGCTAGATATTAGGGACAGTTTTTGATTGCAGTCTCAGCTTTCAGTCCTTCGAAGGCAGTCGCGTTGATTGGCCCTTTTGTTCGTTGGCAACCGTGGTTTTACATTCGTTGGCAATATCTGGAAGAAGGTTGTAATGCAAAGCAAAGATTAATATCGGTAGGAGAGAATATTCAAAATATTGGAAACTCTTAAACAAATACCAAATCACAAGGAAAAATGGAGATCCTTTTGATATGTTTGGCGAGACACTCAAGTTGATTAGATTCGATTTAATCTCTCAATAATACATTTGTCTTGGTCGAGAAAATATTTAAAATTCTTTAAAAAGTAAGAAGACCCACTGATCTGAGTGTTAATCTTCTAGTTAAATTACCCACCAAAACATGGCGCCACTTATTCAAGGCAGCACTATGTTTTTTGTCCATTGGAATGATTCAACACTAAAATCATTTTATCTCCGCAGTTTTCAAGTAAATCTCTTTTAGTTTACGTTATATCAGATATCCAGATTTCATAGTAGCTAATGTTAGCAAGTTGAGAAATATCAAGAATTCCACTCAGTAGAAAGGTCAATTCTATAATTTACTGAAACCGTAATACTAAGAACCTTTAAATATAGTTTTTTTTTCATTTTACTGACCCTCTTATAGAATTGAATAGAAAAGAGGATTCAAAAATCTAATATCCCAGTACGCGCTGTACGCACATTCAGTTACAATTGAAGCACACGGCTTGCCAAAAAAAAGCACCAGTACTGTCTGTACGTACAACACACGGCGGGGTTTCAATTCCGCGCAGCCTGGAATCCTATTAAAACGTCAATCATTTTCCAGTTCTGAAATTTTGGAATATTCCACGCCTGACTGCAAGTTCCCGGACCGTGCTAGGCGGAAGGGTCGCTATGCTCGGCAATAAGCTGCCACCGGAGCGAAGAGAGTTTCGTCCTTGTTTCGAAACAGGAACACAATGCAAGCCGCCGGGCGGCTGCATGGCTGGTCCTTTTCTTCAGAGTGCTTCTCGCCTGTGTCCCGTTCTATTTCGGGGTTTCGGGATATGGTTTGTTGGGCGAATAAACTTCTGTCCGTTGCAGACACCGATAGAAACGCAGGCATTGTTTTTTTGGAAGATGAAACGTAGGAACATTATTTCAATCCATCATCAATTAATTATTATTTAGATTTAATCTCCACCGCTAATATAAAGCAATACAGTATAAAAATGACGTCTGTGAAGAACGTCGTAGTTGAATTAAAAATGAAATCAAACACAGCAAACATCATGGAGGCACAGCAACAGCACACCAACAATCAGTCCAGGACGAAAACCGGGGGCTCACCATAAGGCGACGTATGAAGCAATTCTTGCCTTGGCAATGGCCAAGACGGCTTCAAGCGTAGTATAACTTCAATGCCCGTAGCAGTGGCGAGCTGCCGCCTTAAGACGGTCGAGATCGGGCGGAGGATCGATTGCCGTTTTGCAGAGCCGGCTCAAACTTTATCACCCTCGTTGCACACATGCACTCACACAGAAAGAGTTCTTGCAACTAAGGCCCATTAAAACTCCTTCTCTCATTACCCCATCCGAGAGGTGGTAACACAGTACAATAAAACGGACCCCGATGGGACGATGCGCCGTGTTCAACCATTTTACTACCAAAAACCGCGCCGATGGGGCGGCAACTCGACAAACGGGGTGGGTCGTTATCCTTGCACCATCGTTCGGGGTGTGCACCAAGCGAGCGCGGTGTGCTTCAAGTGTACTGGTGTAGACGAAAGCATGATAATAAAATAAATGCTCGAGGAGTGCTTATCCGAACCAGCGTTCGCACAAAAACCCTTCCGCGGGCAGTTCAAAATTCAAATCGTGTCCTTCGCCACCGCCTGTGCCCTTCAAGGGACGGGCACAAACGAAAGTGATCAAATTATAATTTACTTGACTTTAATTTGCGACCCAGCTGGATGGCGTGGCAGACGAAATCAGAGTGTGTTTGCGCGTGTGCAATTAGCCTGCAGTCGAATTAGTGGACGGCGGCTCTGCCGGATGGTGTAGCCTGCGGGATGTGGCCCGCGTGCTGAATTTCCCTTCAATCCCACCAGCCCATCCAGCGTGCGTTTCCCGGGGAAGAGAGAAAATCCCATTTTCTCCCTTTTGGGAAATGTAGCCGCCTCGAGGACGATTGTGTTTCAGGCGCGCCCGAGAGGAGAACACGCCGAAAGCCTCCGGAAAATGGCCGGATCCGCCACAGCTCACTACTCGGCATCATTTTTCAATTTGTCAAATTATGTTTTGGCTTGTGCTTGCTTTTTCCTGTCCCGCTGCCCTCTCGTTTTGCATCGCCCGAAGGCTTAAATAACGCGAGCAAATTACAGGGTGTCCGAAATCGAAATGACAAGCCCGCGCTTTCGCCAATCGATTATGTTGACTTCAATGTAAGCGTTCGCGAAAGGAATCAGTCTCACCGTTGTTGTGCCCTCCTCCTCGTGAAGATGCTGCCTAGCTCAGTATTATGGCGGAAGCGAAACGAAACCGTTCATTGAACCATTATTCGTCGTGCGCAGCGCTAAACGAGAGCGTTTCGGGGCACACGGTAACGGATCACTGCCTAAATCCTTCGCCAGGACGCACGATGCACCGCATCAGCACTGCCCGGGGGACCCCGCCGGTGGGAAGGGTCGGGCGGGGAGGAAGAACAGATCATATTTTTATGAAAAAGGGCCACCGCCATTCATCTTGCCTGCACGCGGGTAGGTAACCGTTAGGTTCAAGCTTACCCCCGTCGCGTATGTATTGGTGATGTTTGCTTTTGCTGCGTGAACATACAACCTCCGAGGGGCGACAGGACGAAACGCAGCATTCGGCAGATCCTGAAGCAGCGAAGATGAAAATGGAAATAATAATTTCGATTCCTTTCCTCCGCACGGCACCCCGGATTGGGGTGAGTGAACGAGCAGCGCAGCAAAACTGACAGTCTCAGGCACTGGATGGTGGTGGATGTGCTCTCGCCGAGGGAATCCTGCGGTCCCTTTTTTTGCCCAGGGACCGATGACTTCAAGCCGATCGCGATGGGTTTATGAGTCATTCGACAAACGGAGCGAGCCCTGCGCTTTCGGGAGGGAAAAGCGGATGGATTAATTAAAATCGAACAGCTATTTTATGCTTCAACTGAACCGGCCCTAGGTGAAGCATTATATTAATGACAATAATGCAGGGCAATTAAATGCATTTCGGTGGGAAGTGCCGAGGTTGCTGTGATGAGGAAATGTAAATAATCCAGGAAACATTCTGAACAGAAATATGATAAAAATCTTATTATTCTATAATTAAATTGTTCCATTTTACAAAACAAACATGCAACACACGTAACGATAACATCTTGTTTGAAGCAGCGCCATCTCTGGTCGGGTGGTAGAACTAAAAATCATTAAATTGTGGCCTGATTGTTTTTAATTTGCTGTGTTTTTTTGCACCAAATGCACCATTCAACCCTTTTAACTTCAGTGTGTTTTTGAGAAATTTCTTGCTGGAGTGCGATTTGTCAGAATATTGAACAAAAATAATTCAAAATTTAGAAACATACATGAGCTATTCAATCAGGCGTATTTTTTAAATGAATGAAAAACGAATATTTTTTAAATATTTGAATCAAACAGTTGAGTAAAATTTAGACAACAGGTTTCGGAACTAGAATTGTGTGAAAAATGGAACCCTTTTTTTCTTTTTCTTTTTATGACTGCATATTTCAATAATAACAACATTTTAAGCTATGTAACCATCATCAACTTCATTAATGGCGTTATAGTTGTACGGCCAATTTCATGGAACAAATTTAGACCGTAAAACAGGGCACACGGGATTCAGTTTTAGTACATGCATAACATTATGAATGATTATGAACGTACGACATGAGCACAAACACGCTAACGTGAGAAGAAACAGCCATCAAATTAGCTGCAGAGCAACATAAAATCAATTCGAAGACGTTTAAACCCGTTTCACGCTATTATTCAACAAGCTCAACTGGACCCAGAGCCAGCGTACTCAACTCAATACGTTTATCAAGTGTAACAAACACTCAAGCAATCGTAGAAAAGAATTTTGTTTCGTGTTTAGCATTTGCTGGTTCGTGTTGTTGGTCTTACGTTTAAATTAAAACCCGATAACGTCGCATATATCCATCGTTATAACCTTATTAAACGTTCTTCTCACGAAGCTCTCGGTTGCACACATCAGCAGCGATTTCTCGGTCAGCGCACATCAGCAGAACACGCTTTTCGACGAGAGACCAACCCATCGGTGCCGTTGAGGTTCACGTTGCAGAAAAAAACGTAAATAAATAAACCGCATCGAACGAACGATAAGGAAACAATAATGCAATTCCCTGTCTCCCTATCTCCCACCAACCTGCGGTCAAGCACAGGAGAGAACATTATCAATCAAACAGGCCGCCACAACGAACGACACGACACATCGCACGGAGCAAAGGAAGAAAAGACGAGCGCGCGAGACGAACGCGAATAAATCATTTTGCAAAACTGGGCGATGCGCGATTGGCTCCAGTATAATTATTTCCGTCCGTTCCGGTCACACTGATAGTCCGCTATCGCCTGAACGGCGGGAAGACCTGCCTCAAGACGGGGGAGAGCGAAAAAAAGAACCAGAACCTCCGATCCGATAGGAAACTCTTTCATGTTGACCTAAACGGTAGGTTAAACGGGCTAGAACAATTGTGCTCGTAACCAGCAACAGCTCGTGGAACACATTTGCATGTGTGGCAAACAGAGTAAACAAACCCCTGAAAACAAAAACGATCCAGTGAGATCGTTTCAGGATCGGGAACTAAGCGAATAATTAAGGAAAAATCCAGGCGAAACAACAAATTAAGCCGTATACACAACAAGTAAGCAGCCGCCGATCGAGCACGATCGACAGATTGTGCAACGATTTTTTGCCCCGAATTCTCTAATTCAGCACAGAAGACATCTTTTTTCCTGTCAATTTCTCCTGTCAATTCGTTGTCGGGAGTTCGAACTTGATCGTTTATTTTAACACTAGCTGGAAAATGTAGTGTCAATTGACACTTTTTTTTAACTTTGAGCGTCGATTGCTCGATCGAAACAAACTAAAAGTTATCAACGAAAATCTATATTATTATATTATTGTTTTCAATTGGAAGATCTTATAAAAGTTTACAAATAATAAAATCCTATAGAACTGATAGTGGATTCAAATTCGTGAAAAAGAAAAAAAATATAACAAAACTATAGACACATGCGTATATAATTTGTAACATACTGTGTTCAGATAATGATTCTATTGTAGATTGTATTTGAAGACATACTTCAAGAATGTTTTACAAGATTGTCCATAGTAGACTGTAGATGGCTGACCATTGCCAAGTAATGTCATTTCTACAATTGTAATCCTAAAATTTCGAAATCGTGAACCATCGCCCCTATATACCGGGGTGCATGGAATTCGGGTTTTAACAATTGTTACTCATAGATTTTGAATTTTCCATCATTTTCTAGAATAACTACTACATAAATAGGTAGAGATTTGCTCGTTTCAGGTGTCAAATGACACCAAAATTTGCACTCTAGGTGTATCTGTCTGACCATTGGTGTTAAAAGCATTTCTGAACAAAGCCAACCGCAACCACATAACTTCACATAACTTCAAAGACAAAACATAACGTCAAAGACACGGTTTGATCGCATCGTATTCTTCCGTTTTTCAACCTTTCTGACAGATTTGTCGTCCACACTCCTTTAAGCGAGTGCTATCCTGATCTTTTGCCTCCTGTAATCCTGTGCTTTTGTTTCTGGTGCCGCTCGCTCTTATGCAGCTTGAGTGAAATTCCGTTTAGATTCTCGGGTAACGAACGCAGGCACATCTGGAAGCGATTTGCAGCTCCCGGTACTCCATGTGGCAATTGTAATTTATCGAGTATTTTGCTGGACAAGCATTATTGACAGCAAGAATGCCCGAGGCGAAATGAACAAAACACAACACGGGGCGATTATCGCATTCCAGCTTACAGTAGTAAGTTTCCATGTCGGGAAAGTTCTTTCACATGGCCATTACGCTTCCAACGATTATCCAACAGCCGGATGATCCATTGAAGTTGACCGAAGAATTGGTTTAAGTTCTGGATGTCTTCATGCAACACAGAGAGATCTACTACGTCAAAGCCGCATCATTGTGACGCATCAATGATTTGATTTTTTCGATTTTTACGAGATTTCAATTCGGACCGACTTGTTGAGGTTAAGGCTACTCTCAACAATACAACATCGTACTAACAACGATTGACACGTTTTTTGTTGCTATGTGTGAAACTAAACAATAAAAAATAAACAGAAAATTGATGGTTTATAATGCCTATAATTCGAAATTATGCCAAAAACTAAAACAATCCCATATTGAATTCTAAACAGGAATCATCAAAAGCTGTAACGTGTCATTGCTTCCTAAACTTAAGATAGTATATCTTATGCTAGGATTGGGATGAACGACAAACCTTAAAACGTTTCCACTGTGAAATGTTTGCAAATCCTATACAACATTTTTATTTTCAGAAGATTTTCAGCTCATTCGAGTCCAAATACAAGAGTTTCTTGATTATGATTGTCATAATATTGATTTAGCGTTTCGTTAAAAAAAATCTAGCCCTTCTAATCTAAGCGACCAACACACTTCACGTCACCAATTGATTGGAATCATTAAAATCATGTTCATGAGGTTCCTCAACAGGCAATTCGATCGAGCCCGATCAATACGACAGGGTGCTTACTTACGTATCGGGGGAACCTCTCCCAAGATACTACCGTATGTTACGCACACTCACCTATTTGGGAACTAGTTGGCACGGCGCTTAAACAAAATTTATTTTCCTTGCCAATTCTCACACACACACAGTTTTCACAATCTCCAGACGTGAAGAAAAATCCCCACCGAAGCGTATCGGGGAGCGAATGGCGGCCTTTAACTACCAGCGGGTCTAGCTTTTGGCACAGCTTTCCTACGGCGTTACCAGCCCAACCGGAACAGACAGTGTTGTACACGAAGAAACGACAATGCCGCACTAAACACCGCGCTGGTCGAAATTCATCTGGGTGGTCCCTCGTTACCTCGCACGAAAACCGCACATTCCCAGCATCATTTTCATCCGTTTGGACGCGTTTTCCGTTCCTCCCACCTCCTGGGGGTGGTGGGGTGTGATGGTAGCGGTGGCGGTCTAGAGCCACCGGATAAACATTCGGCCGTGCATCGTCGCACTTTGCACACACACACAGGCAGTAGGTTTGGTGTGCGCAAACGAGAAAGAGTCTTTACGATTCGCTCCCGAAAAATCCCACTGTGGGAGGAAGCAAGACGACCTTCGGGAGGAAAACAACACGTTTAGGGCGAGGTGGGCGCAGTGAGGGATGCAGCGGGCGGAACAAACCAGTGCAGCACATGCGCCGTTCGGACCAATATTGTGACGGTTCCGTCTCGTTTCATCTCGGTGGGATCGATCCGATCGAACGTCGCTGTCCAGCTCGCCGAACGCCGAACGGAAGAAATGTGCATCTTTCTATAATCGAACCTGGTGGGGAATGGCAACCGGTGTGACCGTTTATATGTTAATTTGGCCCCTACAAACGTGCTGGGGAAGTTGGAGAAAAGAGTCGCTGTTTCTGGAGCTAGATCACTGCAAAATAGGTTGAATTACTACTTTGTAAGAAGGAGAGACATTGTTTAGAAAACATATTTCCACTGACAAAGCTTTTCGGAACGTTTGTAGCAGTGAGTTAGTGCAAAAGAAAACGAACATATCGATGTAGTAGCCCACCCGGCAAGGTGTAATACAAGTAAACAAATGAATTGTCATTGCAGGGTTTCCCACATCATTCCATCTAACCATAAAATAAAAAAAAACTTCCAAAATAAATATAACAAAATGGAAGAAAATGAATCAAACAAGCGAATTGAAGCGAAAAGGACATTTTAAAAATTATCGGTAGCGACCCAAACAGTAAAAAAAATCTAGCCCTTCTAATCTAAGCGACCAACACACTTCACGTCACCAATTGATTGGAATCATTAAAATCATGTTCATGAGGTTCCTCAACAGGCAATTCGATCGAGCCCGATCAATACGACAGGGTGCTTACTTACGTATCGGGGGAACCTCTCCCAAGATACTACCGTATGTTACGCACACTCACCTATTTGGGAACTAGTTGGCACGGCGCTTAAACAAAAGAGCACACACTTCGGCACAATCACAACGCACAGCGTTGTTAGTTACACCGTAATCTCCTACTCGGATCGACTTCACGAGCACATACTTCTCTGATTGCCAAAGGATTCGAGAAGACGCGTTGATTCAATCATGTCGCCACGGTCCAGTGGCCGTTGCAATCTTTGCATGGCTTCCCTCCGGCGTTTAGCGTAAGGGGAGAGCGAGCGAACGTCGTTAAGAATTCGTAGTGAGTCTTTTTTTTCCTCCCCCGCGTTGTGCCGTTGGTGGGGCGACCTGATGAGGAAATATACAATGCCGCGAGGAAATTGAATTTTCATCAGACGCATACGCACCTGTGTGTGCTTCATTTGCAGGGCGCGTTTCTTCCGGCTGGTTTTATTTGTACAACTACATTTATAGACAAAAAAAACCTCAGCAAAACCCGGAACTTCCCGAAAAGCTGCTCATTTAGGTACTAGCGACACAAGAGACGACTTTGTGCTTAAGAAAATCCTCCCGAAAAACCGTTGTCCGTGATCCTTCCTTAAAGAAACACATAAATCCTGCACCAACTCGAAACGCTACTGGCGGCCCCATAATCCTTCGTTGAATGCACCGACCCGAGCTCAGCCTTTGACGGCGAAAGGGATAAGCTGCTCCCTTCCGGAACAGGGTATTAGGGAGGTGGTGGGCGGTACCGAGGCCCATGTCCTCTCCGTAGATGATCCCTCCTTCTACCAATGATTCGCAATAAGCGATTATCTCTCAACCCACCGCAACACTATCGGCGAATTCCCGCTCACGCTATCTCAGGATCTGTCCAAAACAGTACGTCCCGTGCGCCGCTTTCGTTCGCTTATCGACGCACTGACGACACTGAAGCGGAGAAAGCATAATCGCAAACAGTATGCTCCTTGGCCAGACATCCTCCCCACGAAGGGAATAAAGAAGAAGAAAAAAACGGTTTGCCAATTCCGACTTCTCTCCCGCTGCTTATCCCTGTGCCAGTTGGGAGCACGGGTTGCATTCTGAGGTAAAGGAGACGGCGTAGGCACAGCGGCACGGGCAAGTGCCTGATTGGGACACATTCGATCGGCAAACGGACTGCTGCATCGCCCCAAAATTCCCTGCTGCGATGATTCCTTTCCTTCAGTGTTCACAGGGAGCTTCTGCCCTTTTTTGTGTTTTCACCTTCTTCGCTATCCCAAAGAGCACACACTTCGGCACAATCACAACGCACAGCGTTGTTAGTTACACCGTAATCTCCTACTCGGATCGACTTCACGAGCACATACTTCTCTGATTGCCAAAGGATTCGAGAAGACGCGTTGATTCAATCATGTCGCCACGGTCCAGTGGCCGTTGCAATCTTTGCATGGCTTCCCTCCGGCGTTTAGCGTAAGGGGAGAGCGAGCGAACGTCGTTAAGAATTCGTAGTGAGTCTTTTTTTTCCTCCCCCGCGTTGTGCCGTTGGTGGGGCGACCTGATGAGGAAATATACAATGCCGCGAGGAAATTGAATTTTCATCAGACGCATACGCACCTGTGTGTGCTTCATTTGCAGGGCGCGTTTCTTCCGGCTGGTTTTATTTGTACAACTACATTTATAGACAAAAAAACCTCAGCAAAACCCGGAACTTCCCGAAAAGCTGCTCATTTAGGTACTAGCGACACAAGAGACGACTTTGTGCTTAAGAAAATCCTCCCGAAAAACCGTTGTCCGTGATCCTTCCTTAAAGAAACACATAAATCCTGCACCAACTCGAAACGCTACTGGCGGCCCCATAATCCTTCGTTGAATGCACCGACCCGAGCTCAGCCTTTGACGGCGAAAGGGATAAGCTGCTCCCTTCCGGAACAGGGTATTAGGGAGGTGGTGGGCGGTACCGAATTTAAGCCGTTGGGACATCATTGTAAATGGTACCATCACCATAACGGCACCAATGGCCCTATTTTCCAACTACGGAATATTGCCGAACATTCAACAGGTAGTTGGTAATTGCAAAAACGGACATCTTTCCGTTTGATGCGATCCGACAGGGAAGCATATGATGTATTTACCATACGCAGGTAAGCTTCTACACATCACCAGATACAGCAAATACAGCAAATTCGCTGGATGAAGTGTAATCGTAAACGTTTCGCTCTACATTCCGGCTGCAAAAGGTAGGTATTTTGCAACCTCGCTCTGGTAAACAAGTGTGAACAAAATATAATTTTCTCGTTAGCAAATCTGTGTGAAGCGATAAACGGTGGCGCACACCGTGTGCCCGGTTAGACATACTCGCCCGGGGGAACGAATCGGTGGTAAAAACGCCACAATTCCACAATTGCCAGCCACGTCGAATTAGAGATAAAATGTGTTTTAATAACAACCGCCCGTCGTGTGTGCTTACCGATATTAGAGTCGCGTACTCCCTCCTGCGCAGTCTTGGTGTGATGTAAAATTTTGTTTCCACTGTTTACTTGCTAACTATCGCTTCTCTCACTTCTAATTGATTGCGATTATGCCACCGTCACGTTTCTGTATGCTTTAGGGAACGCATTCACTACACTTTTGCCTCGTTTCTCCTGTTGCTCACACTTTCTGTTTAACATCACTCACACAAAAGGAGCTTCTCATCGTGACACGATTAACAAACTATTAGGCTATCAGGCTGGCTATTTCGATACGATAACAAATCACATGAAACTGGCACTGGGCAACTGGTGGTTTCACGTCACAAATGGTGCTGAAGTCGTTTGTTGTAGGCACGATGTTGCTTTCGATTAAACGTGGTGATGCGACTAGCTCGCGCACTGCTACTGCTGCATTACTTTCTATTAAAATAATATTGCATTATCCGTCGACTGTACGAAGCTTGGTGCTGTGTTGTACTATAATAGCATATAGTTTTGGGATTTCACAGCAACTGTCGGACATTTCCGTTCATCTTCCATAGTATCCATTGTTTAAGAAATGCGATTTTTCCTGCAAACAAAAAAAAGCCAATTAGGAAAAGAATAAGACATAATTCACACATTCCACATGTTCGCAAAGCGCTCGTCATCGGTCGTATCCGCAGTATGCTTTGATTTCGTGCTGTTGCGATGCTCTCCTCTCCGTTCTTTGCACCTCAAAAATTGCAACAACAAAAACATGCCCCATAAAATGCTGCTGCAGCACACGCGGGCCCCATTATATTGCCCCAAGCATATTACACATACGATATTACACCGCTTTACACATTCCGCGTTCCGCGTTGGGAACCGAGGGCACAAAAAAAGAAAGAATCTCACACAACTCACACAACATGGCACATGCCGCTCCACAGCCCCGCTTCGTCCCGGGAAAACTCACGCAATCCGAGACACAGCGGGCGGAGGGAACGGGAGGAACAGAAAATGATGGCTCGCACTTCGCGCCGGTTATATTTTTAGGTTTAACATAAACAATTACCACCACCATCAGCCCCCACCACAGCAGCGCCACGTTTGGGCAGGCGTTTTTCTTAGGATGCGCGGAGCATGCAAGTTTCCGGAAAATTTTCGGTACCAGTGGTGGGAGAAGGGGGCGCAGGAAAATGTTGGCGACCTGGCGCACTCGAACGAGAGCGGTCGGGGGATCACCGTAAAGTTAATGATCACTTTTTCTAGCATTTGTTCCACTGCACGGTTCACGCTCTTTCTCTGATCCGCGTTTTTTTTTCGGGGACACAACGGTGGTCCAGCAAAAAAAAACCCAAACGTGATGACGTTGCGTGCCGATTGTTTACCTTCGGTGACAGCTCTTTCGTTGTCGTTCAAGGTGTGCTGTGCCTCCCAGCAACTGCAGTGGAAATGGAAAAGCGAAAATCAAAGCATACTGGGTGCAGGCGTTCGACTCTTTCGCGCGTTCGACCATTACCTTTCGAGCGGTGTGTTTTTGTCATCTCATCTCAGCAGCTTTCGGTCCGGCAGGATGATGCAGATAGTTTTGATAGATTTGCCCGAGCAGCTGAAGACACCGAAGTGTTTCAGAACACTTTTTCGTTGTAGGTTGCTTGATGACGCGCACGGGACGGGTGTTGCCGGAAGCTGATGATCATTTCCCCCGTGTCGTTCGGCGCTGTTTGGCCGCATAGAGGGCCAGGAAACAACAACACGCACACTCGCACGGCCACAGACAAGATCGCGAAAACTACACACAATCGACCCTCAAACGCCACTCCGCACTGACCAGAAAAACCTTTACCGACTATTTCGCACACACTGCTGCTGCCGTTGCCCTTGGAGCATAAGCCGATGGGTCGCAAGATCAGCACGCTCTTCTTCTCCGCATTGCGCTTCGAGACACGGGTGATGCTTGCTTGGCGGCGGCTCGCGCTGGATTATGTGGAACCAAACACCCACCCCCGGGGTCACCTCGCGCGCATTGACTTTCCACCCTCTCCCGCTGTGCCGACCAAGACGGCAGCGACGACGACGGCGGCTAAGAAACGGTCGGCAAACAACTATTGGTGAAAAGGGAGAAAAAAGAACGACTTTTTTTCCACCGTCTCGCTTCTTTTCACCGTCTTCTTCGTGCTGTTGCTTGCTGCTGCCGCTGTTGTTGCTGGCTGACGATGTGCGTTCCGTGTGGATGCTTCCACGCTTTCGGCCGGGAGGACATAGTACGCGCACTATACAATCAGTGCGACAGGGTGGCACCTCCCCGCTGCCTCCTGCGCTACCCGCTACTACGGCGACCCGTACAACACCACATAAAAACACTGCTGCTGCCGCTGCTGCCTCTCAGCCTCGCACGAAGGAAGCCATGTGCCTTCCACAGCCAACCACTGGAGCAAGCAGGATGGCCAACCCCGCAAACGCCCGCTGCCAGAGTGAGAAGGCACGCTGGCGGCAAGAGAAAAGAGAAACAGTGTTGCTTGTGTTGCTGCTGCTGCTGTGGCGGCTGCTGGCCGTCGCGCCGAAAAATTCCTTCGGACACACGCACACACACACACACGCGCGCAACCCGACGTCGGAACGCTAGCTACCACCTGAGCCGTGCTTTTTGCTGTTCACGCACACACGCACACTCACTCGCACGCCGCACACAACATCCTCCCGCACCAGACGAGACAGCAGAGATTCCTTTCCGGTCTCGCTTGCACTAAACGCGTACCAGCACACACACACATGCGCGCTCGAACGTCAAACGCCTTCTCCTTTCTCTTTCACTCCCACGGCAGGCTTTTCCTCTCGCTCTCGTTGTGGGTCTTCGCGCTTCTTCTGCTTTTTCCTTGATGGCACTCTTTCTCACTCTCTCTTTCACTCTCTTTCTCGTTTCACCCGTCCGAGATGCCTCGAATTCTTTTTTTCTGCTGCTTTCGTTCGACACCTTCACCACGAATGTGACACGGGGGCCACTGTTATTATTTGGCCGCACGCACCAACTTCTGTGTGCGGGTTTCACTTCCCCCGCCTCGTGCGCCACGCACAGAAAAACACGACACGGGCAGTGCGGAAAACGAAAGAAAGGAAAAGGTCGCGCTCGCTGCGCCTGCTGCTGCTGCTGCTGCTGCGTGTGAAACCGACGAGAGACCACGACCACGACGACGACACACAGCAACGTTCCTTCGCTGTGTCGGGGAGTCTCTTTTTGACAGCACCGATCGGTCGGGACGTGGTGGTGCGAAAGGGAGGGACGCACGTTCTAGCCCGCTCGCACTACCTGTAGCGCCCCGGTCGTCCATCTCGCTCTCGGCTGCCGGCTGACCACGAATCGCTCGCTCGCTCTCTTTCCCACGGCAAGCTGCGGACGTATGAGTTACATTATAGCAAACCTCCCGAGCGGAGTGTGTGTTGTCTGTTTCACACGGGCTTGTGCAGGTGTGCGTTTCGTTCCGAAGATGTTGTCAAATTTGATTTTTACTCTTTCACGCACACACACCAACGCTTTGTCACCCTAGTGAGAACGGAATCGTTAGCGTGCAATTTTTGCGTTTTACAATTCCCCTCCGGCCGCCACCACCTTCCACTTCGGTGTTTTTGTGTCACCGTGACGGGAAGTGACGGTAATCCGGTCGACGTTTACTGTTTTGCCATCGGAGCGCATCCGAGGGTGTGTGTGTGTGTGCTTATTGCCCGGAAGGGACGCTGCTCCCGGAGGGAACAGTGGGACAGTTCTTTCTTTCTTCAGTTCTCTCGGGCAAGGGTAGGCTTTTTTTTTGGCTGCTTGTTTGTTACATTCGTAAATTGGCTCTTTCGCACGTTGATGGGCCTGTGCGGTGTTGTGATACCACGATAAGGTACTTCTGCTTTTAATTGGCTCCGATCGGGCGACTCAGCCACCGCAGCGGACGCACGGCAGTTACGCACGATTTCTTAATGAAATTAGCATTAAAACTAGACCACCGTCCGCGTTCGCGTCGGCTTCGGAAGGGATAAGGGACGCCGGCCGAATTGGAAGCTCATGAATCCGTAATTGCATTGACTTCCCGAGAGATCAGCTGCAAACGGCGCAGCTGGGGTGTTGACAATATCAACAGTCCTCCCCACCCTGAACGTTCGCTTCGCTGCTCCGACGACTCCATTTAATGACGCACGCAGAACGCACGATCAGTGCACCGTGTCTTTGCCGGCTATCTCACAAATCCTCTCCACGGGGGACGACACCGTGTTTTGCTTTGATCCGCAGCTCAAATCCATGGACGCGAACCGGTACGCGACGAAGAAAACCATCGCCCAGGGCATGCTGGACATCGCGCTGCTGACGGCTAACGCGTCCCAGCTGAAGTACATCCTGCAGGTTGGCGAGAAGCACGAGTTCTACGGTCTGATGCTGACGCTAATCAGCATCTCGATCATACTGCAGGTGAGGCGCCCCCCGGGGTTCGCGGGTAATCCACCGTCGATTATCTGCGCGCGGATGTCCGCATGTGCGGATTTCAACGTGCAGATAGTACGAGTAGTGTCACATGGTTGCTAATATTCCATCCCATATTCCTCATCCCAATACCCATTTCCCTTGTCCCGGGTGGTTCGCGTGGTTGG